>JADHYT010000082.1:0-90181 GCA_027604725.1 Entophlyctis luteolus
CTGTCGGCACCCTGGCCCGTCCACGGGACCGCCGCCAGCTGGAACACCTGAATGTAGAAGGCAAGCTTGTCGGCATATAGCCCGGCTTTGTCGCGCACAACATTTGCTCTTGCCACTTGCACAAGCGCGCCCCTTGCCGCCTGTTTGGCGATCCACTCGCTCACCTCCTCCAGCCAGTAGCGCAGCTGTGGCAGATGCTCGGACGCCGTCACGGTGGTGCCTTCGGTCTGGCACTTGCGCTCCAGTGTCACCACGACCAGCGCAACTTTGTCGCGGAGAGCGTGGAGAGCGGCACTGTTTGCGCGGCGCTGGTCGCAAGTCGTCCAAATGGCCAGGCCAAGAGACGCTATCTCTTTAACGTACGGAATTGGAGTGCTGGCGGCTAGTTGGAGTGCCTGATGAAGAACGTCCATGGTTGACAGCGGATACTGGCAGTAAGGCGTTCAGTGGGTGCGACAGGAAACACGACAACGGGGTTTACCTAGGTGGCGGTCACGGTCGTGCGGCGGAACGGAAGAGAACCAGGCGAATGCTGTTTGTGATGATCCAATCGCAAGAGTCAGCAGTCGATGCCGTTGTTTGGCGCCAATTTAAAGATCACCTTTAAAAGTTGAAAATGGTTGCCAAAATTTTGCCGTGATACCAGTGTCTCATTCAAAGTTGTTTCTTTTGCTGTTTGCTTTGAAATCCGACCGACTGCTTCGTTTTCCATCGATCCACTGGTGGACTGCGATATTGTGCAAGTTGGTGGATGTTTTATTTGTGTACTTTTTGGAAGTGTGCACCTGAATATTCTGAAGGAAGACACACACCACGCGAGAAACAACAGCAGCAGCAGCAGCAGCAGCAACGAGGAGACCAGGATCGCTTCCGATGGGCGCCAAGTGACGCTGCCGACTGTTGCTTTCCTGCCGGTAAGTGTGGCGAACTTCCACTGAATCAGTCGCGAACCCCCGGTCAGGGCGCAGTCGTATGAAAAGAAATCGAGGCCATTTCCGCGGCGATGGTAGACCGATCTGTTCTGAGTGTTTGACAACGAATATAAGTTCCCAGAATCACAATTCTCACTTACAAACAATGACAAAACGGAAAACCGTATTCCAGAATACCGTATTGTGGACGACAGCTGTCCCGGAATACGCAAATCAACATTTCGTTCTGGAATCGCAATTTGGATCCAAAATACAATATTCCGGAAAACTGGCATCCACAGTACACGCAGTCTGTGTGCGACGACGGGTGCACTCCTCATTTGACAATAGACCCCTGGGCCGGACTGCATCAGCCAACATTGGCCCGAAGATACACACTGGATTCAAAACAGGGCACGAAAAGTTCAAATAACCGATTATCACCACAAATTGCTTGTTCCGTTGCTTCATCCAGCTGCATTCTACAACTTTCTCGCATATTCCATGACATTCCATGACCTTCCGTCGTATTTCACAAAGTTCCATGATTCATAACATATAGCACAAAGCCTTCTGGAAGATTTCTGAAGGATTCGATTCATGAATCAAATCATATGGTTTCACTCAATCAACTTTTGATTTACCAAGTCTTGTCCCTTGTCTAAGCCAAGCCTCCTTATAAAATGAGCAAGCAAGCAAAGTGAGATAATAAAGTCACTGGATATTTCAAGAGACAGAGAGCAGAGGAGAATGTATATTTTTCAGAATATGGCAATATCTGCAATTGTGGAGGAATGGATTTGATGCAACTCGAAATAGGGCTGTTATGATATTCTCGCCAAATAAAAAAAGAAAAAGGAGAAAGTAAATGTTCTTTCTGGGAGTCAACATCCCAGACCAGAAACTTGTGTCCATCGCACTGACGTCCATATTTGGGGTTGGCCGCAAGACGGGTTACCGCATCTGCAATCAGCTTCTAATTCATCCGCAGTGCCGTCTGAAGGACCTGTCAGAAGTCAAAGTTACAGAGTTGTCGGCCGTCCTGAACAATATGACGATCGAAACAGAATTACGCAAGCAGATTGCTGACAATATAGCGAAAATGGTGCAGACTGGATCATACCGAGGATCTCGACACGTCAAGGGATACCCAGTGAGCGGAAGGACAAGAACAAATGCGCAGACAGCAAAGAGACTTAACCAAAGCAGAATGCGGCTATCTGAGTGACATCTGAATAAAAGGCAAACTCTTTAAGAATCGGACAATCCTGGATTGATTTATATTAAACGAGGACATTCATTTGTCCTTTTCGTATTTTCCCGGCTTCATTCAATGCACAACCTTCCTGTCGCCCGTCAAACCTTTGCAAACTGGATCTTTAAAGATTTTCCTTGGACAATACTAAACCCGTCCAACCGAACTTTCGCGTCAGCTGCTTGTTCGACTGTTTTGAATTCCACGAAAGCGAGTTCAGATTTGCCGGGAACAAGGCGGACTTCCTTGAAGCCCAAATAATCTTTAAACAGCGTAGTAAGAATATCAGGGCCGCCTGAAGTAATTTGAGATGGTAAACTGTGCAGAAAAAGGATTTTCGAGGGAGGATTGCCGTCTTCATCGTCTAGAACAGGAACGGCAAAAACACGCTTAACGAAGGAACGCAAAAATCATTCAACAAAAGCTGTAAGTCACCATCATCTTCCTCTTCCATATCCACATCATCTTCGTCATTGTCGTCCGCGTCATTGGCAGCCGTAGGAGCTTTCCTCTTTTTGTCGCCACCATCGCCTTCGTTTTCGTCGTCGCCTTCGGCGAGTCCGCGAATACGTTTCTGCGCGCCGCCAACATTTTGCTGATTATCCGTACCATTTTCGATAACATCTTGCTTTGTTATTTCATCCTGCTTCGCAACCACTGGGGATTTTCGCTGAGGCGGAGCTACTCGACCCTCAAGCAATGAAACCGCATTCGATTTTGATCTCGCGTATTCGATTTTCTATGTCGGCACGAAAAAACAGCGTTAGAAAAAATAGAATAAAAACGAGGAAACAAGAAAGAACAAAAAAAAAGAGGAGAGGTGGTGTGTTTGTATAAAGTCAATCGGGCGAAAGGATGCTTCTGCCCACAATGAGTTCAACTAACCAATGCCCGTGCGAAGAACGGAAACCCTTGCAGTGCTCGCATTGCTGCTGTAGCTCCGGCGACGTCTCGCAGCACCACAAAAGCCTGCCCTCGCATATTCTCGGTTTTCTTCACTACGACATCGATGACGGCCGCATGTTGGGAAAACAGATGATACAATGATGTTTTCAATTCTGTTTTGGATGAGGCGGAGGATTGTGACAAGGTCAGTGCCGCCAGTTTAATTAAACTTTGAATGCAGTGCGAGGTGGGCAGACCAATCTTCGACAGCTTATTGTCCAATTGGCGCACGTAGAGAGTTTGAGATGGCTTTATGAATGTGGTCATTGGATTGGGGAGTGAAAATGACAAAATTCAAAGCCTCGCTCCACCGCGAGCGAACAAGCTTCTTGTGCAGAGACAGATTTGACATAGATTCGCGGTCAGAAAAGTCAGGATACGTTGCGTCCGGGTGCGGCATCTGGAACTTCTGATTCAAAGCCCACGTCGTCGCTTCTTGTCAAGACCGGGCGTTATGATCGCTTTCTCGGTGCTACGCGCCATCCGCCCCGTGGATGGCCCCACTTCACTGTGTGTTTCAGCAGATGCAGTTCTTTTCCAACAAAATATTGCACAAACGCGCTCTGCCTCTCCACCAGCTGCACAGTCTCGGCATTCACAGGCGTCGCACAGCCCCGCATGCTTTCCGAGCACGCCCGTAACGCGTCCGAAGGGGGTGCATCTGTCCGGCGGCCGTCGACCGATGAGTATCTCGGAATCCAAACAGAAGCTTCTCGACGACCTACGGGATCGGGTGCCTCTACAATGTCACCACCGCCGCACAATCGCCATGTTACTGGTCAGCCACCGAATTCATCTAGATTCTCTCGTCGGATAGAGGTGGTCTCCGAGCAATTTTGTGCCGAATAATCAAACAACTTGTGGCAGGACTACGAAATAGGCGAAGTCATAGGTCGCGGAGGTTTTGCTGTTGTTCATCAAGCCGTCAGCAAATATTCCACTTCTTACGGCGAAGAAGTCGCCGTTAAAATTGTGCGTTTCTTTCGTTGTTCGTTTTCTTTGTTTTTAAAGAAAATAGTTCCTAATTTCATTGATTGCAGATCGACAAAGTACTCATTGCAAAATCAAACCTTATGGAGAGAGTAGCTATGGAAATAAGCATTCATTCAAGTGTCAATCATCCATCAATTGTTCAATTATATACGCATTTTCAAACAACAACGCATGTTTATCTTGTGACAGAGCTCTGCAGGAACGGAGAACTCTATCGGTATATTCAACGACGGAATGGAGGGTGTCTCTCTGAAGCAGAAGCGAGAGGTGCCCTGGAGGAAATTGTGAAAGGAGTCTTGTATTTGCATGCCCATGGAATCATTCATCGCGACTTGAAGTTATCGAATGTCCTCATCACGAGTGATTATCACGTGGTATTTGAATTTGCCTCAATAATACTTCTAATTCTCTTGGCCGTAGAAAATTGCGGATTTTGGGCTGGCTGTAAAAATCAACACTCCTGAAGGGGAACAAAAAACAATGTGTGGAACTCCAAATTACATATCACCGTTAGTTAAATTAATTTTGATTGCCAAAAGTGAGAAGTTTCTGACAGGGAAATAGTGTCTCGCCAACCGTATGGTTTGTCATCTGACGTATGGTCTATTGGTTGCATGCTGGTAACTATATTGACTGGAAAGCCTCCTTTTGACGTGAGTATTGTCTGTTGGATGCGATTTAAATAGATTTCAGAGCCAAGCGGTCAAAAGTACGTTGGACAAAGTGTCAAGAGTTGAATATTATCTGCCTGATTCGGTATCAGATGACGCTCGAGATTTGATAGGACGATTGCTTATGAAGGTAGTTTCTTGCTGTTTTGTTGTGTCCTTACACGGAAGTAAGGACCCGAAGAAAAGATTGACCCTCCGAGAAGTTCTATCTCATAAATGGTTCTCAAGCCCAAGGCTTCAGTTGAAGAATGACCGATTATCTTCGACAAATGCGGGATCTGGAAATAATTTGAGGCAAGCGAATATTCACCACACGAATGCTTCCATCCCAGTCTGACATTCAAGCTTACAGTGGCAAAGGCCCCGAGATGGATGAACCAAGAAATCAAGTCAAAAGTATTCCAATTGGAGAATCGATCAATACAGCCAACGGGGCTGCACAGGAAACCTTTTCTGTTAATCCACAGACAATTACGGCATCAAATTCCAGGAGCATGAAAACTTCGGCTCCGCCTCAGCTTCCCGAATTTTTCAACGGTTACAATGCTTTTTCCACGAAGAGGTTGAAACCGATGCAGCAGAAAACGAAGCATGGTGATATTTCTATTCTGTCCAACGGGAGTATTTTAGTTGACTTCAGCCGGGAGCCTTATCTTATTCTGATATCTGCCGATTCAAAATGGGTAATTTTATTTTTCTGCTGCGACCAGAGCTCTCAAATTTGATCATAGGTTCAACTATGCGATCGTCAAAAATCATCAAAAACTTCGACCGTCGCAGATATTAGTCCCTATAAAACGTACCCATCTGCGAAATTGCCTCCCAATCTTTCGAAAATATTTGCTTATGCCGCTAAATTTGTGGATCTGGTCCGAAGTAAAACACCCAAGATAGTGTTTTACAGTCCGCAGGCAAAATGCCTTTTGATGGAGAATTCACCGCAACCTGACTTCGAAATGAATTTTTACTCTGGCTTGAAGGTTCATCACAACTCGCGAACTGGGCGTATTGTTTTTAAGGTACCGCAAGAAACCAGCACCCAACGTGACCATTCCGGTTCCGGAGGTTCCCCGGAGTATACAGTACACGAATATGATATCTCAGAAGGATCAGACAACAGTATTTTGGATTTGCCTGATTTGCTTATTTCTGCTTTCAAACACCTTCAAGAGTGTTTGCGGCAATGTTTGGATGCAGAGAAAAGTGCCGCGAACGATGAAAGCGAAATTGGTGACAACTGCACTTCTGAAGGAGCAAAATCATCATTTCCTCTGATTCTGAAAAGTTCGAACATTTGTAGTAATACAGGTGACCGCAAGAACTTGGCATATGTTCAAGTGTCTGGGCAAGGAACAAGTCCAGCGCCTAGCGTTCTCGCGCCAAACTCTTTAGCAACATTTCCCACAGCCTCTTGTGACGGAAGAATGGATGTGCAAAGTTTGTTAACGGAGATTGTTTCATGTTTCTGACTATAATTTCAAGAACCTCGCGGAAAATCAGTGTCATCCACGGTGGGAACAGCAAGCACTTTGTACACACCGGAGTCAAAATATAGAACGTTGAGTGTCACACACCTGACACGGTCGCACACAACACCGGTTCTTGTCAGGGGTGGTTCAGCAACTTCGACGGGGAAAATAGGGCTGCTTATGAGTGACGAAACGCCGTCACTGATTTCGACAACAGCAGCAAAAAAGACTTCCGTTGCGCCAACGGTCGTGGCATCTTCGGTTGGGGGTGGATCGAATGGAAGGTCCCGGCAAGTGTTTTTGGACAATGTTGGTTGGTGCTCGCGGGACGCGGATGGGAGATTTGTGATGCTATTCAACGATGGTGTTCACGTAATTGTCGATTCGAGGGACCAAAACCTCGTGTGGATTGATGCCACCAGTGAAACAAAGGAGGAAGTCAGGTATGACGCTTTCTTCCTTCATTTCCGGTTGATCTTATTCTACACCGACAGATACAAAATAGATAAGGCGCTCCCGCAGGTGGTGAAGACGAAGCTGTCGCACTTTCCGACGTTTCTGGCAATTTTCAGGGGAAAGTAATTCGCGCCCTATTTTTTGTTGATGTCGGATAAAATGCTCTTTTGGATGATCAATCAAGCACTGTCAGGAACTTTATTGCTTTGTTGCGAAATCAGTCGCACTCAAAGGCTAAAGGCTGCCGCCACGCAGGGCCAAAACCAAATGCAACACTGAACCGCCTTCGATTTGGAAGGCGACAGCTGTGCTGTCGTCCGCCCTGAGACGAGATTTCAGCTAAATGAAACCAACACGATACTCACATTTGTCTGCCTTTGAAGATGAGCCTGCCAGACAAGTGAGCAGTAAGACACATAGATCAGAACCCAATCGATGGTACCTTTGTTGTGCGGGCGGGATGCCTTCCTTTTCCTCGACCCTTTCTTTAATTCTCGCTACCTGCACGAACAAACGGGTAAGGGCAGGCATTTATCGGCATAGCGCATTAAACCGTATCGTTGGGCTCGATATCTATCTGAATCTGTCCCCAAACGCAGTGTCAGATCGCTGCAAGCAAACGCAAGGTCCAGACCTGTTTTCCGGTGAGCGTCTGGCGACATGCATGAGACGGCCACACATGCAGCGGCGGGATGGCGCGGTATGTGGCGGAAGAAACAAGCGTCAGTGCAGTGCAACTGCGGCAGGGAATTGCAGATGTAGATACCTTCACGAATATCAACATCTTTTTAATGTGATTTGTTTAACTGAAACCGGATGAGCAGTGGCCAGTTCGCGGTGGCGAAGTTGTGTACGCGCCCCCTTTGCTCACCCTTCATCGTCCGCCTAACCCAATCACGTATACATCCACGTATGCACACACAATATCGAAGCGCATGCCATCCCACAGGTGCGGTTGCGCGCGTGGGACTCACTCGTGTTTAAAGCCGCCAACGGCCTCCTCGCCGACGGTACTCTCCTGGCCTGCCTGTCAGCGCGTCTCTAACTTTCGCAGGATTCCTCAGAGCGCATGATACGTCAATTCTCGTTGCAGCCATTAATCATGCTGCTGCCGTTCTCGATGCTTACACTACCGCTTTGCAATCTACCGACGAAGAGAAGAATAATCGTGACGATGCGGCCTTTGTTCCTTTTGAGTCCCTCGAACCCATCTTCTCGCTAGTTTCCAATCTGGTCACAGCGAATCCGTTCCTGTCGGCTACCGCACTCGAAAACAATGCAGTCGGCGTTTTGACTTCGCTATCAAATATGCTGAATTTTCCTGATGTTGCCTCTTCAGCTTCAAGGCTCTGCGAATTAATATTACAAAACACAAGCTCCAATAATCACAATGAAAAAGTTCTTCATACACTCCGAATAACACAATCCAAAACTCAAGAAATGAACGAAGTCAATATTTTGCGGCACGAAGCTCATCATGCGAAAATTCAAGCTCCTCTTCCTCGAGGAAGGGATTTTTATTCCAAACGCGTTTCAACTGTTAGACATCACAGCTCTGAGTCTTCGTTGCGTGCGCGTGGGCGGGAATGCACACCTTCTCCGTCAAAAGCTCACCCTTTGCAGTTTCCTGCGTTGTCCAAACTTCCAAGACTGCCGAATGTAACACCTTCCTACCATTTCATACATTTGTCACCAATAGATGAGGAAACAATACTCGAATTTGAACAAACTGCTTCAAAACCCGTCATCGACGAAATTGAACGGAAGCTTTTCCACATTCTCACTGTTCGTGAATTTTATTCTCCTTGACTTCTAACAATTCTGCCGGCTTAGAACGACTTTGGCGCTCAAGTTTTCCTGCAGAAGCCTCATCTCTTTCGTCTTGTTCTTTCAGGACTAGTAAATGTCGAAAGAAGTCAAGGTGATTCATCAGCGGAACATAGCGAGCGGTTTGCGCAATCTTTGGACTATGTTTCGACCCTTATTCGCGGTCTTACTGCGGTTTTCCGACGATTCGTCGATGATCCTTCTCGTCTCGGATCCAACACTCCCATAAGCGCAACAACACCAAACGTGTCTACTTTACATTTTGGTGGGCTCTCCTCAGTTGGATTGCAAGGACGTGCAGAACCTCGTGTAGATCACCTGGAAATGAGTAATAATAGTGAAAATCGTGCCTCAGTCGATGCATGCGGCCCGATGTCTGTGCCTGAAGCTTTCAATGAAGTATTCGTTGCGGTTGTGGAAATACTGAGCAGCGGCCGTTTGAAGGAATTGCATGGATTGGATAACTCGTCGATAGCCTGGAATCTGCTCCGAATATTGGACTCTATTTTAAGCAGCGTGATATTTCACCTTGAAGAGATTAGAGATTTGGATCTTGAAAATGGAGACGGGTTTACCGATGCCTGGTGTATCGAATATGTCATCCGCATAGCAAACTGCGCTGTTGGCCGCGGAATGCCTTTCTTGAAGAATGATTCATGCCGCGCCGAAGACCAAGATGGGTTCGGAGAGAGGTCGGTTTGGATCAATTCAGTTTTGCGTTTGTGTTGCGAATTTGTGTGTGGGTTAAAAAAAGTCTGTCTGGTAAGTCAATAATAGTGCTCTGCCCCATCAAACCAAATTTCTTCAAGGACTATCCTAGATTTCAATGGGCATCCGCAAGGATCCTTCTCGATGTTCCTGTCCAAACCAACTTTGTTTCTGCATTCATGTACGGAATGGTTCCCGAAATAACAGAAGATACCGCCCTTTCGATATTTCATGTTCTTGTCCATCCATACTTATGGATTCGGCAAGCAGCATACAATGCACTATTGGATATGTGTGAGAGCTTTCAAGGACATGCTGATGGTGCACTTCATATTCACGGTCTGTCGTCAGTTCTTGGGAATCGCTTTGTACAATTTATTATTTCGAGAGACTGCGCGCAAGAAAATAATGAGCAAGTGAGGGTTATTGCTTATTGGTGTCATCATGATGAGTTTCCGTTTCTAGCTGCGAGCAACCGCCCTGTCAATAGTACAAAATGCGATTGATCTGTCTTTGAACAAAATCGGTTGGCTTAGTTTTGTTCAGGCGTTTTCGGATGAAAATGAATCGTTGATCGGAATTTGGGAACATCACACCGCCAAAATTGCTTTGGAGCAGAATTTTTCACTGTCTATTCGCGGACTATTCCACAGAAGTGAAAGGTTATTGCATTTTTATAAGTTCTTATGTTAAGATTGATGTTTTCAGTGTTCGCGTTTCCTCGTTCAACTTTCTTTTGCGAAAATGGACTTTGATGGACAATACTATACCTTCAGCAAAATCTGCTAACATTTTAATGTTCAATCAATCGGTTCTTGCCAAGAATACGAATGTTGGAATGTATAATTCTGGAGATAGGTTGACGGTTGGTCTCGGAATTCTGTTTTTTCATCTTGAACATTTTTCTTATAAAGGTATCCGATTTTGATCGACTACTCACCCAACTGTCCATGAAAACTGATTACGACGCGGATTTTATTGCTCAGGCTATGGACAAACTGTCTTCTTGCGTTTTCGGTGTGGATATCGCAATGTTTTGTCGAACTCACACTTTCCAGACTCTTCCATTCTATCTCACGCACGAAACGCAAATATCTTAAAAGTTTTGATCGGTTGTTTGGCGGACAAGCGCGGCTGGCTTCAGCATGCACAGTCGATGATGCAAACTTTTAAAGTCTGCCGAGTTTTAGCATCTTTTGAACTTTCGTCCATTCGAAAGACAATCAATTTGTGGGACCTTGTATCTCCAGAATGTTTGCATTTTTTATGGCTGATATTTGCTGATGGAATCTCCCAGATTTATTCAACATAAATGAATTGGTGCGCTTCGAATTTGCGAAGTTGCTGTTTGTGCTCCTTTTTAACCATTATGACATGGTTGGCGACTCATTAGAAGTGAAAAGTGCTTTGGGAATCATTGATAATGGAACCATTTACTTATTCGAAGGATTGGCTGAGAAATACTCCGTTTACGGACCTTGCGAAACAGTTTCAGTTAAAAATCTTGAGAACCTTCAACCATCTGACAAAGTGATTTCTGGACTGGATTTACTGTTTCAAAGTTTGTGCTTATATTTTAAGCGGAAGATTGATTTCAGATTGTTAGACGCTGCGTCCGGGAAGATTCCGACGCTTAAGTACCTTATTCGTGATTGGGTGGAGTTTCAGTTCGAACGAGTTGTCAAATCAGGGGGGCACAATGAATTTGCAAGGAACATGAACGCGTTATTTCGATGTCTTATTGTTGAATGGGAATACGATTTGTTCCTGAATTTTGATGTGGTAACCTTTTTTGAACGGTGAGCAAAGCAAGGGCTCCAAATCTCACTTTGCCGCTGTAGATTTTTGCTGGTCCATCCGGCAAACCAAGCGGATGAGGACTTGCTTGTTGAAGTCATTGAACATTTGTCTCGTGGTATAGCCACCAGCCCAACTTTCTTTTCAGGACTGCAAAATTCGTTATTTAAGTCGCTCTCAATGTTGACTCTGCCAATACTCCAAAGTTCAACACATATTAAGTCCGCAGAAGAAAAGCTGCACAAGCTTCCGGGAGAGTTGATGTTGCTTCTGCAGAATTACTTGAGGCTCTGTTCTGCTCCCAGTCTTGGAGCCATCTTGAAAAATACAAATTGCTTGGAAGTTCTTATCAACTATTCATATTACGTTTTCTCGTATGAATTCAAAGACGCAAGGATGTATTCGTACCAATTTGCTTGTCTGCAGTGTCTTGAAGAATTCACTAAAATTCCGGAAATTCTTCACTTAGTTTCTGGGGCAAAAGCCGCTTCTTTCGTTCAGTTGCTTGTTTCAATCTTGGGTTATTCCCAGCAAAACTACACGAACTCAACTGATGGAAATGCTTTCACTTACCAAGACAGAAGCATTTATAGGTTGGTTGCTCGCTGCTTAAGGAACATATCCAGATGTTTTGTTGTATTTCAATCGGAATTCAAGGATTTAAAATGGGGAAGTCACTGGTTGTTTCAAGGTGACATTGATTGGCTCATTGTGCTTCTTCATGATGATGAGGTTTTCAGCATGCATTCATTTTGTCCCGTTTCATTCATTCGTTGTTTCAGATTGCCATCCAAAAGTCTGGTCTTGGTATTCTCGGGAATATGATTTTAATTAAAGAAAGTTATCCGCTGATTTGTGCGAAGATTCCACAGTTTTTGGATATGGCATTTTCCTACGTGCTTGATGCTGAGCGGAACTACACCTTGCGGAAAGAGGCCGTTCTTATTGTCAACAATTTCTTGATAACATTTTGTCATGACAACAAACTCAATCAATTTTCCCTTCTTCCCAGCAGTGATGAGAGCCTTGCTGAATTGAATCAGTTATCTCGAGAGAGCGTTAGTGGAAATGATATTGACGACCTTTTTGAATTATTCGAGCATTGCGGATTCTTCGAGCATTTAAAAAGTGTCATAAGCGACTGCGGTACTTTTTCAGTGGTATTCATGGATGCACTATCAGCCCTTTTGTTGAACCTCTGTATCGTAGCTCCAAAGATTTTTTTTGTCAAAATGGGTGGCAGCGATACTTGGGATGGCCTGTTAATGTTTCTAGAGAGCACTTACACTTTACCAAATAATCCCTTATTGGGAGTCTCATCAGATAATAGTTCAGTTTTGGTGACTTTTCGAGAATCGCAGTACAAAACTTGCTTTAGCCACTTTATTGAATCCACTCAGTACAACATACTCTCTTTAGCGCTCATATTGCTGAGCGAAAACGACGATGTTCTGAACGCGTATGTTGTTCAAAATCTACATATTCTAGATCACATCAAAGGACTGGCGAGTTACCTTTCTACGGAGCATATGTGGACAAGCCAAACAACGAGCAAAGTCATTTCCGTCTCATTCTGTATTTTGGCCGAAGTTGTTAAATTGCCAAGTCTATGTGACAACGTGAAGCTCAGCTCTTGGCTCGCGACGGACGGTAACGCCCTGAACATTCTTCAAGGTTGTGTTTCCATAATTGCTGCAAGTGGCGGATTGGATCCGGAACTTGTAAAAGTCTCTTGCCTTTTGCTTGCCAGGCTTCTGTCGATGCATTTTGGAGGAAGTTTAGACCTCGAATTACAAAACTATTTGGCTTTCAAATCAGTAGACAGCGAAGTGAGCGTTGGGGAACAGCTTGCAGTTCTGTTGTTTTCGTTGACAAGTGAAATGATTGAGGACTTTGATTTGGTACATGTGGAATCTGTCAGGATCGGGTTGCAGATTCTTTACGCACATTTCCAGCCGGCAAAACGCCGGGCGATTTCATCTGGTTGCCTAGGCGAAATTCTTGAAAGGATGTGTGGCATTCTGAAGTCCTGCAAAACGGTATTCCATTATTTATTTGCTTTTTCGTTGAACCACCAAACCAAGAGTCGGGCCACCGAGAAGCAAAAGATTGTGCTTCACTTATCATTGACCCTGGTCAGACACATTCTTGTCAATAGTTCTGAAGAGAAGGTGAGGTCGGTTTATCTTTTTTATGCTGATTAGGTGGCTATAGGCTTATGCTCACAATCGCGGCCTGATTAAAATTCTCTCGGAAATTTTGTGCTTTCAGGAAGCTAATGATCTGATACTGGGAGAAGCTTTATTGTGTCTTAATAACTCTCTTGCAAACCATCACCAGTCTGAGTCATGGTTAGTGCGGCATCCGACAGCTGGAGGATTAACCGTTGTGGAATGTGTGGTGAAAGCAATGAAGCTGAACAGTCATTTCAGTGCTGTATTTGAAGCTTCAGTTGCAGTTTTGCGCATGTTTGTGCTGCAAAATCCTGTTAGAAATTCATTAGTGAAGGTAATTCCTTTTGGAAAACGACTGATGTCAAAAATTCTTAAATATATTGCATAGGGCGGATTTCTAAATGATTGTAACTTATTTCTTTCAAAGGCAGCGAAAGAAAAGGACTTTTCGAAAGCACAAAGCATATTGTCACTCTTTCATAACTTTTCTGTGAGTAGATACGGGCAAATATGCATTGTGAAATGTTCCGGTATCTGCCGTTGGTACTTCCCATCTAGCGACTAAATCGAGGAATAAACAGGAATTCTTTTGACCCTAATCGACCTAGTCAACTGCAAGTCCCAAAGCGTGCAAATTTCTTCAATTCTGGTTCTCAAGAATCTGGCAATCCCCAACGAGAACAAGACTCATTTTACGTCTGATGAAAATTTGCTTCCACAACTGCGAGTCATGCTTGAAAATCGCAAATCAAGAAATGTCGAGGAAGCAATCTTGGCGTTCCTGTCAGTTTTAGCCCATGGCAGTGAGAAGGTAGCAGCTCCTTCCAGTTTGTGTTCTGATTGTCTTCGCTTCGTTTGTAGACGAAAGCTGTTCTTAAAAGCGTCGGTTTACTTGACTATATTGGAAAGGGACCGGTAACTCCATGAGATGACCCAACTGAGAAGCAGCCAAAACAGAAAAGAAGATTTCAGAAGCAAAAACTGGTCAATAAACCTTTGGGTGTACGCTCGAAAATCCATTTTCACTGCTGATACAGCACTTTCCTTTCTTTAATGTATCTATGAAGGCACTCTACTGAAGATCGGCATGTTAAAGCAGTGGCTGATAATCTCAAGCACCAGACTTCTCAATTTACAAGATAGATTAATATTTTCGCCAGGAAACTGGTGATTGAGGATCGACTGCGCTTGTTTGGGAGTGTACGAGAGTTTTTTGCCGCGGCGAGACCACAGAGTGCGTGTGCTGTTCTTCGAACGCGGTGTTTTATCTGTTACATATTGATGTGGCAGATACCAGCAATTCATTCCATGCGCCAGATCAACGACATTACCATTCGTGCTGAACGTAACCGTAATATTTCTCTGAGATTTTCAGTTGGGGAAAAATCAAAAAAATCTGGTAGGCACCAATTAGGGCAGATACTGTGGATTCAAGGAAAGTAAATCAGGCAGCAACCGGCGAAAATATCACGAATGCTAACGACCAGGCTTTATTGATCCACATTGAAGAGCATTCAGTTTTTCCGCGGACTCTCTTACTTCGTGCTCTGGCCATCGTAGTTGGCACCCATGGACTGCCGGGAAAAGGTCAGTGCCGCAATGTGGATTGCCAAAACAGTCGGTGTGTACCTTCTTCACCAGAGCGATAATTTCGCCTTCGTCCAATTCGTGCAACTCGCTTGCCGCAATCTCAGCCGAGGCATATGGAATCACTTTCTTCACGGAGCCGACGTGAACGCTCATCTTGGCCTTTCGCATGACGCTCTACGGCCCATCGGCAGACATTCCCATTACTGCTGGAACGAGGTGGAAGGGGGCTGCAACATACCTTCAAATTGGCGCCGCACCAAGTGATGAAGACGAACTTGACACGTTGCGACAGATCGTCGTTACCGACAACCACGCGAAGAAATCCGAAGCCAGCATTTGTCTGCGCAAAGAAAAAAAAACCCCCACGCTCCGAATCAAAAGCCACCCGGGAACTTGCAGCTCAGACTCACAAGATCCAACATCGTTTTGAGTTCCTCGAGACCGCCCGATCCTGGCAGCGAATAGTAAGGTTCAGCGAATGCAGCAACAGAAGAGGACGCAAGACCTGTGCCTTTGAGGGCTAAGTTGTCGCTCCTGTCACTCTCGTACTCAAGGAACAACCTGTGCAGAAATTCGGCGAAGGAAAGGGCATGAATTTAAATAAATAACAGTCGGGGGGAAGAGCGTAGTCGTCGGACGGATTCTATTATCTCAAGTACCAGTTGGTCGGAGTTTGGTCGTTCCTCACATCGTCACAGGCTGCCTTCACATCGTCTGAAAGAGTCGCCATCTTCCTCCTCGGTTTTCGGCAGTTTTTTGGCCCAATTTGGGGACATGCCAAAACTTGCTCCCTAACACCAAACGTGCCCCCCGCCACCAGCCACGCCGCTGTTTGGTGGTCCCAATGCGCAATTCACTGGATCACACATGCTCGTTTCAACCATGCATATCTTAAATGTGTTTCCGTTTCCACAGTGTAGACTGCGTCGAACGATATGTACAACAATTTTACCACAACTTGCAAGCATCCGCGAATCTTGTGGACACTCTGTCTTTCGGCGCAGTTCTTGATGCCAGGGTTTCCAACTTGAATGGTCCGCAGCACACCCTGCCACCATCCAACATCTCAACAACGAAACATTGGCACCAGCAGTATCATTATTGTGCTTTGATACAAACCTGTCCTTAACGTAATTTGCGTTTCGAACTTTGTGAATCCAGTGAGATATTCAAGAATTCAACATCTTCACAAAACTATACGGTTCCGAGAAGATTTTGCATGGAGCGAACGGGGCATTATGCATCTCTAGCAATGTTTTTATTGATTTTGGAATTACCCAAACAAAGCAGGCAAAAAAAACAAGGGGGTCAAAAGTCCCACACGCGCAGAATTTACTTTTTGGGAAACCCTGCTTCATCAAGCAGAGACACATTTCTTCCCTCGCTCCCTTTCCCAAGAACTCTGGGGCCGTCCCCAATTTTGGAAAATATCATTCTCTTCAGGCCGTCTTTCTCTTCAAACGGTTTGACGGACTTCTGTATTTCATCCTTGAGTTTGCTGTCAGATTCTGTCTGGCTCTTGGTTGGAGTCTTCAGAAACTGGGAACAAAGACCATAGTATTCATCCACAGAACCCGCACCATGGCTGTGCGGGAAGAACGCATTGACCAGTCTGAATACCTCTTCGACGTCCTCATCAAGGAGGTAGAGCACAGCATTTGGCCCAGCGTCGAAGGTGTATGCCGCAGTGTACTTTCTGCCAGTGAGTTTGCTTTTGACCTCGTTATACTTCGTGATCAGGGCAATAACCCGGTGCGAAACATGGTTGAGGTAGAAGATCGGGGGAAATGTGTCCAAACAGACGGCATGGAACTGGTTGGAGTCACGCATCGTGATTTCGGCAAAACTGTCAAAATCGCGGGACAGAATCGCTTTTTCAATCGCATTCATGCGTTCAGGGACCACTGATTTGATGCGGTGTTGCAGGAGCGGAGAAGTTTCCACGGTCGTTTGCATGCCCGCGGTGGACGGCATTTCTTTCTGTAATGCACTCGCAACAAGGATCAACGCACGCATTTGCGGCCAATGAGTTTCGGATGCAACCTGGCGGGCAACAGAGTCGGATCCTGGAAAAGCAACACATGAATCAGCACGTGCATCCCACCACGACTTTTTCTTGTGTTTTACCATCTGACTTCTCGCCCATATCCCAGGCAACAAATCCGCCAAACAAAGATCGGCAGGCGGATCCAGAACCAAGACGAGCAAGCGCAGAAATCTGTTCGCGAGAAAGTCCAATCTCCAGTGCCGCATCGACTGCAAATGCAAGACAGGCAAGCCCGGAAGCGGACGATGCAAGTCCAGCAGCTGTTGGAAAGTTATTTACGCTAGCTACATGCAGCACACTGTCGGCAATTCGAGGAAGAGTGGAATCAGAGCTTTCCTTATCGGCCCTAGCAACAAATTGGGTGCGGCAAAAGCGAACTGTGAGAACAACGCCAGACCATCGCAAGTTGCGGTAGAATGAACAAACCTCAGCTTGCGCATGGTCGAAAGCAAATTACGCACGCGGCCAGACAGCTTCTCTTCCTTGCCGTTGAGCCACAGCCGCGCAGCATCAGGGTTGCGACTGCCAGCGCCGATCTCTGCAGACAAGACACGCACGGACGTCTTGGACTGCAGCTGATCCTGGTCGAGAGTGAGGGACAGCGACGAGTTCGTCGGCAGCATCAACGCCTCGCTGCGCTTTCCCCAGTACTTGATGACGGCAATGTTGACGGGGGCGGTCGTGGTGGCTTCGAAAACGAGCACGCTGCCATCGGCGACGGCATCGACGCTGTCGGCGGTGCGGGCGCGCTTGTGCGAGCGCGGCGACTCGACTGTCATTTGCTGTCAAAAAGTGGAAGTGGGCTGATAACAAAATATTCATGGCGCGACGGTCGCTGCCGAATCCGGCACCTGCCCGTGTGTGTGCTGGCGCAGAAGCTCCTCCGCCACAATTGCGCGCGTAAGCAGGCGCGTGCGGTCCGCCTCCAGCTTCTGCTGGACCGTCATTGTAAAGTCCCTGATCTGCGCCGAACAAAAGCAACAACCAAACAAAAAAAAACGACAATAACAAGAATATTAACAAACTCATGTAAAAGCAAGCGAAACTAACCTTCTTTTTTAGGCTGTTGCTTGAGATAGATGAAAGGTTCTTGTTTCCGACGTCTGCCTGTGCATGGCAAGTGGACTGTAAGTCGCAACGTTTGTTTTGTTACTCAGCATACATCCGATAACTTCCGAAGACGTTCGATTTCCTCTTTCAGATGCTTTTCATGTTGTGCATATGTTCCAAGAGTTTCCTTAAACAACTGACTTGCAACAGTGTTCAGATCTGGCGCTAATGTGTTAGAAATCACTATGTATATTTCCATACGAATTTTACCTGCTCCGCGCTTGCTTTTTTTCATTGATGCAACATCGATGGTCACTTGGAACACATGAGGCAAACGGACGGCGGAAAAGAAGGAAAAAAAAAATTCAAAGCATACATTCTTCGAGTTTGTATCGATGTTGCTCAATCAGTACGGTGTTCTGGCTCGATCGTTGGAAGAGTAAATTTCAAGAAATATAACCAACCTCTCTCTCCAAACGCGCGACATCTTTCTTCCACCGCTCTATTTCAGATGCCTTGAGGTCCAATGCTTGCTTTGTCCGAACCACGTCTCCTTGCAATATTTTGTTGGTGCTCTCATAGTCCTGCAGCTTCAGCAACGCCGACTCAAGCTGGCGCCTCACGTCTGAAATTTCATCGACAAAAGCTTGCGATTGGTGTTGTTCTTTCTCGGACATCAATTGCGCTTGCTCTTCCTTTTGTTTGCCAGGTTGCCGAAACGTGCATTGCAAGCAAAACTCACCAATCTGCTCGATAAAGTCTTTACGTCATTTTCAAGTTCGGCAATGCGTGATTTCAGCTGCATTTGGAGAGACTGCGATTTTCGGCTTTGTGTCCAAACGGAGATAAGACGTTGTTGTTTTCGACGAAGGCAACATACTATTTCTCTTGCTCGTGCTCCAATAATCTTTCCATTTCGTGCCCAATATTGAAAGAATTTTTTTGGCTACTTTCGATTTTCTTTTTCAGGTAATCGTTGCTGCAGAAATTCGTGAATTTTTTCTTGGCGTTAAATTACAAAACTCACTGTTTTCGCAATTTATCCAGCTCTGATCGAAAAGCTGCGTTGTTTCCTTCATGCCCAGCCTGAAAATAAGTGTATAATGACAGAATGAAAATGTTTTCAGCAGCATATACCTTCGCTGTTAGAATGCCAATAAGCTCAAGACTCATTTCTTTATTTTTCAGTTCCAGATGTTTCATCGTTGTGTTCATTGAGTTGATGGTCTTCGTGCTGGTAGCCAATTTGGCATTCGCCTTGTTATTGGTTATTTGTGAGACGTGGCAACTGCAAAGGCGAGGCTCTGTTACTTTGTCTCGTTCTATCATTGTTTGCATCACCAATTCATCAGCTTCGCGTTTTTTAGAATTTGCCATTTTGACGTCATTTTCAAGCTTCGACAGCTTTTTTTCTGAGGCCGTCAATTCCAGTTGAAGCTGAATGATGCTCGATTAAGCGTCACATCTAGGTGGGCAAGATGTATTTTTTTTTTGTTTGCCTGATGGTTTGTTTCCTCCAGTTTTTCGAGGGTGCGGTTGAGCTCGATTTTGGAGTCGAGAAGCTCGGTTTTCATAGCCAGCCGATCCTTTTCCGACGTTTTGCAGCTCACTTCCAGAGAAGCATTTGCCAAGTGCATTGCGTTCAACCTGGAAACAAAGAGAAGAAAAAAATAGCAAGGTATCAGACGGTTGCATCACACACATCTGATCTGACTGCCAAATACTTTTTTGTGAGGTCGAGAACGTGTGCCTGCAGCGCATCGAATTCCTTTTTCAATTTTTGGGATTGGATTTGCGCATTTGATGAGCCTGCCAGTGTGGGTGGGGGTGGGGGTGGCGCATTAACAAAAAAAAAAAAAAGGCGTTGATTTCACCATTCTGACCTTGCTTGGCTCCGTCGGCGGCGGCGCGCGGGCCCGGGTGTGTTTCGGGCGCGGGCTGAAACTGAAACAGGCACAGTCAGCCATCAGCGGCGCGCGTCCGTAAAGATGGTACCTCCATCCGCGCAACCATGCGTCGGATTGCCGACGTGATGCAGACGGGAAAGGTTTCAATGTTGGATATCTTTTTGGCAAGCTTGAGCAAGTGCATGTTTCGCTCGATTTGGTCGTCGCCTTTCACGAACACCATGTACGCCACAACCGAGCTTCCGCCGAATGCGTGAAACAACAGCTGCATTAGATTGGATTGACCAAAGTCGAACTTGGGCTCCTGCGTAGATTCGTTAACTCTTACTGAATGACATGACATTTTGCCGTGCTCTATTGCCCAACCTTCGGAGAAGTGCAGAAATAACTGATCGCATTCACAAGTGAAGAAACGGAATGCGACACGCAAGGTCCCTCGTGGAGCATTAGATGGCTTGGATCTTGGCTCAGCAGCTCGGAACCAAGAAGCTTGATAATCGAGAACGTGGGCTGTATGTGCTCGGTAACGCTCTGGGGTTCGATCGAATTGAAGTATCAGCCGGTGCTAGCGGGTTTTTTTAAAATTCACCTCGTTCGCGCTGTTGGTGAGCGGGCGAGTCGTTTCCAACTCAAACGTGACACATTCTGTGATGGACGGCAATTGCTGCTTTTTGTGGTTGAAGTCGACGCTTGCGACCTGTGCGTGGCGGGGGGAAAACGATCAGGAAAGCTGTAGAAATTTGAAAAAAAATTCCAACTGACCGTCGACATTATTTCAATCCCAGCAACCGCATTGGCCACAGCGCGACGAGTAAACCCACGAAAGCTTGCATTGAAGCCGTGGCCCTTCAGATGGGTTGTTTCATTGCCATTGTGCAGCATGTCGCGAACGAGTTCGCCATAAATCTGGAGCGCTGACACCTAGAACCGATTATGAGTTGATGCGACAGACCTTTTTTTTTTGGTTTAGTTACCTCTAGCTTGGCCAAGTCATCGCTGGTGAAAACAAGCTTGAGAAATTCAGACACTGCCGACGTTCCTCCTGTTTCCGACAAGGAGTGTCAGGAAAAAAGACATCGTTGAGTTATCTTTATAAGAATGCTCGTCCAAACCATGGGAATGGAACCAGTCCGGCTTCTTGCTGTCGGTCGATCCAAACAGAATCAGCGTGACGTTCTGCCCAGACAAGAAATTTCGGACCAAGGGCTGCATGATCTCGGATAGTGCTTCTCGTTTTGAAGTTTCATTGTTGTAGACTTTGTCGAATTGGAACCCTCTGAGACCGTGAAGTATAGTTATTTTGTGGAAGAAAAATTCCAGCACCTTGTTTCTTCATGGTTCAGCACCGTAACGACGTTGCTGTTTGGCGTGCACTGGATAGACGTGGAGGGACTGTCATCAACGATCGCGACTATCTTGGTCTTCATCGTCTTTACTCGGATTTCCCCCGTTGATAATTGACAATTTTGTTGACTCCCTCAAATCCAACATTCGCTGCCAGAGAGCAAAAAGGAACTTGCAAAACAGGATAAATTACTATTTCAGCTGCGATGGCATCCGCATTTATTCCAAAAAAAATATTAGGTAATAGTTAACTCTAAATTGAATAATATACAACTGAAATTCAATTGCAAGACAGAAACGGTAGAAAAAATGCAGCTCTCATGATGCATCAATCTTGTGTTAATCAATTACGACATTAATGTTTTTGTTTTTTTTTAAAAGAATAAAGTGTCAAAGGATGGAAATCAAGCAAGGTTGCAAAAGAGATTGTCAAAATGTCAATCACGCAAGGGAAGGAAGAAAAGGTAGTGAATTGCCTGCGGACTTATAATACTGATTCCACGTAATCTCTGCAGAAAGGTCAATGTGTCGGAGTGCATCGGTAGCGTCAACAGTTAAATCCATCTGAGAGGAGGTCTTGACAGGCCCCCTCCACGCCAGGTTTCACGAAGGGACTGTTTACAGCCTCGACGTTTTTTTCCCTTGCCAATTCAATCTGTTTGTGGACGGCGCAACTGGCAGTATCCAGCCGGTGCGAATCGGGTCGGTGTCGTCGGAGGAGAGTCGAGAAACGCGGGACAACGCGAGGGGCAACACAACCGCAAGAAAAGTGCGAAAAAGGAGCAGCAGGGTTGGCCCGGACCGGCCCAAAGGACCAATGATGCTTGTGACAGGTTCGGTCTGCACGGCGGCTAAAGAGCTTTGCTTAATTTTTGTGTCAGGATCTCACGACCAAAAGATTGTTGTGGCAAGCATCGATCCGGACGATCAATTCAAGGAATGTGATATTCATAATCGCTTCTTTTCAATTGACTTGATAGTGCTTTTCTTATTTTTTAATTTAAATTTTTGTTGTCGTTTTCAGATCACACAATTAGCCACTTTGACATCTCATACGTCCGATGTGTACGCACTTCAAGCATTTTCCGGGCTTCATACAAATGCAAATGGCGTGCCTATTGGACATATCGCGTCAGCTGGAGATTATACCATACGGCTGTGGGATCTTGTACAGCAAAAGCCGACGTCGGTGTTGACGGGACACACGGGATACGTATCTTGCTTCAAAATCCGAGGACGAAGGGCGTTTTCAGGGTCTTGGGACACTACGATCAGGTCATGGAATCTGGAGGTGACTCAAGTTGTGGTAACCGGGCAGTTTAGCAATGAACACGTAAAGACAGGAAAAGCGATGCATGTTTTCAAAGGACACAGCAACATAGTTAATTGCTTGGATGTGACAAA
Organism: Entophlyctis luteolus; assembly: GCA_027604725.1. NCBI lineage: Eukaryota > Fungi > Chytridiomycota > Chytridiomycetes > Chytridiales > Chytriomycetaceae > Entophlyctis > Entophlyctis luteolus. The sequence goes on from JADHYT010000082.1 coordinate 22,549, forward strand.
TACAGATATATTCAGCGGCAGCTGGGATCACAAAATCATTCAATGGAGTCGAGCGGTGAAAAATTTATACATTGCCTGAAAACTTTGTTCTGAATTTCTTCGGGAAAGACAGGCGAAGCTGCACAAGAATATATTGGACATACAGACGGAGTTCAATGCTTGCAAGTATATGAAGGACGCTTATACAGCGGGTGAGAATGTGGTATCATCATGAGTTTTGGCTGATAAACCGAAACATGTCAGTTCCATGGATAAAACGCTTCGGATTTGGAGCATTTCGGCAGGACGGATTTTACGCACTATTCGCGGACATGCAGCAGGAATCGAGTGCCTGTGTGTGGACAGCGGAGTGTGCTTCACGGGGTCGTATGACAAAACGGTGCGATGCGTGAATGTGGAAGTAAGTTTGTGTTTACTTTCTTCTTTCTTCTTCGGGTGGTGTGTGGGCACGAGAGGAAGCTGACGCCAATTGGGCACTGCGGGGGCGACAGTCGGGCGACTGCGTGCGGGTGTTTGAGGGCCACACGGACGGGGTGTACAGCGTGAAGTACTTTGAGGGCCTGCTCTTCAGTGGGTCTGGCGACAGGACGGTGCGGGTGAGCGACGCATCGTTCGTGCGGGGCGGGCGCAAGGCTGTGGCGGGCTTTGTCTGTTGTTGTTGAGCCGTGGCGTGGCGTGGCCTGGGCTGGCGTGGCAAGCCTGGCAAGCCTGGCTCGGGCCATTTCGCGGCACAGACAGTCAAGTCACTCACAGTCAACAAGTCACAAGGCGCAAAAAACACTCCCTTCCAGGTCTCTTTCCCGACAACCCCCGATGCCCCCCTCCCCCACCCGCCCCCTTCCACGTGACGACAACTAGCGTTAAATCCATTCTATGACGGGGCGTCGGCCACGAGGCGCGTGCCGGCAAAGCCCGCGTGAGTTCTTTGCGCGGGCCCCGCCGTCCCGCGCTGCCGTGGCCGATGTGCGTGCGTATCATCTGCGTGCGCGCAAATGCCCCGAAGGCCTTAACTTCTGCTTCTGATTCTCCCACCGCCTGATCTTGTGTTCCGCTTCTTTGCTCTTTTTTTCATGCCGTTGACCTTCCTGCGGTCCCTCAGGAAACTTCCAATGCTGAGACCCGTCTACTACGTCCTGTAAACAAGGATTTCTCCATGTACGGAAACTTTACCGGGAACGTGCTCTCGGTCGCTGACGCCGTCCGTGCTGCCTTCTATGCCGAAGATGTTCAGGCCATTTTCTCGGTTCTCGACTCGCTCCCTCCTCACCGGTCTACAACTCTGTGCTGCGTAAACCCTTCATCACGGTTGTTGTCCCATCTGCTTTTGCTGCTTCAGCCCTTTACGCCTCCAGAAAGACCGCTGCACATCGTCAGCATTGGTTCAGGATCAGGTCTCTTTGAGTTCCTTTTACAGCATCTCGGTGGTTCAAATCTTAGTGTATGTGGATGTGACATTTCCCCAGTGAACCGCTTCCTACCCGAGGAAAAGTTTGTTCGTGTCACCGAAAATAATCCTCCTGAAATTGCTGGTCCGGTTGACATACTCATGTCTGTATATTTGCGCAGACCTACTCTTCTTGTTGAGTATTTAATGTGTTACCCCCAAACAAAATGCGTGGTACTCATTGGTCCTCGGAGTGAAGATCCTCTCGGCGACAAACGGGTGTGTGAATTTATAACCAAAATGACCTGGCAGAGGCGCATTGTCAATTCCACAGATTTGGCGAGTTGGGACATGATGCAAATAATAGTGAGACAATAAATTGAGATTCAGACTTTATATCCTGCACCATAAAATCAAATCTCATTGGCTCCCGGCGCGTTCTTGTCAGACTTCAAGTTGATCAGTAGCGACTTCATGCGCGTTGTGTCTTTGGTGTTTGGCGCCTGCTTCTTGACCTTGTCGTCCTTCCCGATGTCGCCAACTTTAATTTTCTCTTTCAACTTGCTTCCTGCGGCTCCCCCAGATGCACTGGTATCGATCAGCCGAACGACTCTTTCCTGTTAAATATCATTTTAATCCTGCAAAGAACAAACTTCAACCGAAAGAGAAAAAAATTTTACCCAAATCGTGCCTGCCAGGGCGTCCTCGCGGCTCGCCTCAATTTTTTCGTTTTCCTTATTACGAGCGATGGTCTTATTCTTCTTGTCGTTGTACTCGGCGTAGAACCGTTCGAGCGACTCCTTGGCGGCGCGCGCCGTGTCGTCGTTTTTCGCCGTCGATCTTGCGTCTCTGTCCGCAATCGTCATCTCGAAATTTTCGCGCCATGCCCTGGATGAAGAGAGAATCGTGGTCAATTAGGAAAAGAAAAAAAATAAATAAACAAACAGGAGGTTGACAGGATTTTTGCCAAAAGGGAATAACAACTCTTAGGAATCATACCTGACGGATTCCGGCTCAACTTCAACAGGGCCTCCGTATCCATCAATACCATTCGAAGAGACGGGTGGAAATGACTACAGTAAAGAAGCGTACGGGCCGATTTGAGGTCGAACGCAGAAAAAATAGCAAGTAAATAAATTAACTTGAACAAGATGATCGAAGAAGGAAACATAAGAAGCAAAAAAGTACCTGCGTCATTGATGCCATTATGGCGTTGGAGGTCTGGATGCCTGCGTCGAAATCGTAGGAGCCTGGTGCGGCACCGTTGGCGGCGGGGGCGGCGAACAAGACGGGCTGCGGCGCAAACGGGGAGGATGGCTCAGGATCAAAGAGAGATGAAGCAGGGACTGCGGAGGCGACGGGCAGCGGGTCGGCGGAGAACGCGGCCGTCGGCGCAGCGGCTGCGGACGGCGCGGCGACGAGCGGGTTCCCGAACAGCAGGGCGTCGTCGCCCAGCAGCTCGCGCTCGCGCGCAAGAAACTCGGCCTCCAGGTCCTCTTCGGCCATGATGCGTGCGCGATGGTGTCGATGGACGGGGAACGGGCGCGGGTTGGGAGGGTGTTTTTCTTCTGCGGTTTCCGTCTGGCCACACACACACACACAAATCCCACACACAACAAACACTCTCAGAACGGGAAGCGGTTCTCCTTCGCAAACTGCATTCGTTTGTGCGCACATACATTCGCACACACGCATACACGCACACACACATACACACGCCGACCGTGCCGGATCCAAAGCAGAAACACGGTTCAGCCAAAACGGACGCACTGAATCCAACAAAACGGTTGCAACTCGCCTTTTTGATGATGCGCACGATGTATTCCACCTGCGGATTCGACGTGTTTCTTAGCAGCGTGATGATTTCACGGAGATTGTCTTTGCTCTCCTCGCCGGATATTATCTGCTGCAGCACCCCAATGCATGCACCGCGTTTGCCTTCCCAGTAATCTGGATTGGGATCCAGCCGTTCGAGAACATCAAACGCTTTTGCCGAATACAGGTACTGTCCCATCTTATTTTGCCATTTTCAAGTTCCAGCGAAGTTCCAAAGTGGAAAAATGAAAACATCACCTTGTAGCAATCATTGGCAATGAGCTGCAGGAGGCTGAATGATTCACTGGAAGTCTCCATTTTTAGGTACAGCTCCCATGCAAGTCGAGGCTTTTTGTTCATGATGTCTGGGCATGAAATCAGAACCAGTGATCCAACCCAAACAAATTTCTTTTTGGATTCAGTAGCACTCACAGCATTTAGACAAGTGGCTTAAGTAGGCATATTCTCCCTTGAATTTTTCGCTTTGAATCATCAGCAGAATATCTTCTGCTTCCACGTAGGCACCAGCGGCAACCTTCGCCTGCCCATGATTGTAGTTGAACGTGTCATCATTGTAGAAATAACCCTATCATGGAACGTTTTGCAATGCATGAAAAGAAGAAAAAAAAACAGAGGTTGTCATTTTGTGGAAAACCTTGATGGAGTTCAAGTAGATCAACACATCGTCGAATTGCTTCAACAAAAAGAAACAAGACGCCATGCATTGCCGGCCCGGGATCGTATCGCATTCGCTGGCGGAGCCTCCAACGAGCTGGAAATATTGCTGTGCGATTTTCAGGTGATCTCTGGACTCTTGGTCTTGGCCCAAGGCGGCGTTGACTATGCCTTTCAAAATGTATTCCTGATTTTCGAAATGTTTTTCAGATGGCGAGCATCGCAGCACAAGGAATTACCTGCGGCGTTGATGGCTCCACGTCTTTCATCAAATTGAACGCGGCAATGATATCATCGTTTCTCAAGTGGAATATGACCAGATTCAAACGCGCCTCGGGAATAACGTCCAGCAGTCCTGGAAATGCCTGCAGGGCACCTTCTCCACCGCGAAAAACTACCTGGGGAGGGTTTTCGGTGTTAGGTTGTAACTTTTTCAGAGGAAAAATCAAACGGAACCATATTGTGCTTAATCAAATCATCCGCGAACCGAAACGCCGCAGACATTTTTTCGGATATCGTGTTCAGCTCGGCTTCCGCTGCCTTCCCGTTGTATAGCCTGAAATGGTTGCACGCCTTCAGGTTGATTGCAATCAGACTGTCGGGATAATGCTGGAGGTACACTGCCAACACTTCTTGCGACACATCGTAATAATCTAATTTGTAGTAGCACATGGCCACGTACACATTGATGGCAAGAAATTCGCTGCGAAAACGTCCCGTTTTTTTTTTTTTTTTTTGGCACATTCAATTTTTACATGCAAAGTTCTCACCGATTTTCCAACAGAATCCTCTTGTATATGTCAATCGCCTCCTGATAGTGACTTCGCAGGTAATGTATGGACGCAAGGCTGAGCTGCACATCCGAGCACCTTGGTCAACGCTAAAAGGAAGGCAGATTGAGCAGTTTCCCAACCTGGTCCTCGATGACATCCTGCAGATTTTGATGGTACCCCATCAGCCGCTTCTCGTCGTTGAACTTGTGAGACAAGTGAAACAGCAGCCGGTTTTGAAGCTTGCAAGTCGGGCCTCGACGTGTGGTGTGTTAGTTGCAGGCCAATGAGCGCCTCACGCGTACCTCGCTGCGCAGCTTCGTCCGCTTCTTTATACATGCCGAGAAAAAAATAGCAGCAGGCCAAATAGAGGTTGATCAGAGGATCGCAGTTGTGGTCTTGAAGCATATTTTGATACAGCTTGGCAAATTTTTTTTTTGTTTTCAGTCGGCTGCATGCTGCTTGCTCACCTCCATGGCTTTTCGGTAATCGCCAAGGTGAAAGTTTGTGTACCCAAGCCAAAGCTGCGTGTCATAATCGAATTTACCAATGGCTTTTGAAAACTGCAGAAATCTTTGTCAGTAACACGGGTTTGGTGCGGATACTGCGTGCGTGCATGAGAACCTCGAGAATCGTGATCGCGCCGGTATAGTCACGCGCCGATATGAAGTGCTCCAGCTTGGGGACCTTTCGCTTTTTATCCACGGTCGACGTGCTCGCTGGCGGAGGCGCAGCAGAAATGGCAGGTTTAGCTCTTGATAGCATCTTATGGTGGCGTTCGGTTAAGCGCGTCAGAGATTGCAACCCACCATCTTTGCTGTTGTTTCTCCGACACGGATGAAATCTTCTGACAAAATCAGAGACGGTGCAGCGTGTTTTATTTGATTGACGCAGCCGAAAATAAGACATGGCCCTTCAAAAGCACAAAATAACCAGTGTATTTCCGTTTTCGTTTACTCCAATGGGCGGGAGATGATGTCCGAGTCACCAGCGTCAATGATCGAAATCACACCCACACGGAAGTACTTTCCACAAGCAGTTCCGAGATCAATGTTGTTTCCAGAGTAGTGGTGCACAGATGTCTTGGACAGCATCGCATAGTATTCGAGCTCCGACTTTCTCAAGGGGGGGCAGTTTCCGGCGATGAGCAACAGCTTGGCCTTGCCGCTGCGAATGCTCTTCAAGGTCGATTTGTAACCCAGGGTGTATTTTCCGGACTTCATCACCAGAGCCAAACGGGAGTTGACAGTCTCTGCGAGCCAATGTTCACAAAAATACACAGGGTTGCCGAACTATCACATACCACCGGCGGCCTTTTTTGCCTTTTTCTGCGAACCAGAGAAGACAGCGGCGGGAGCGGCGGCGGCGGGGGCTTCAGCTTTTGGGGCCATCTGTTTGGCCAACGGGTTAGCATCGTCATGCAATGAAACATCAACGCAGCAAGTAACAGCAACACCGACAGAACCCAGAAAGGTGATACAGGAACATGGTAAGGAGTAACGGGATGGGCAATGAATGGAAGGGAGGCGTGCGGATGGTGTGCCGATGGGGATGGATTGGGTTCGCGAGGTCGACTCAACTGAGACTGTTTTTTTGGTTTGTATTTCTTCGTACCACCGCCAATCTATCAACACGTTCACACCAGTCGGATACTCCGAGCTGCACTGACATTCCCTCGCGCTCAACAATGAGTTCAGCGCCTTCTTCGTGACCGAGCCTCTAACGACGAATTACAAAGGAAAAGCACGCGTGAAGTCCGTGGACTTAACTTAGCGACCCGTTGCGCATGTTTTCGATAACTTGCGCTGATCTGTTGCGAATCCCCCTAACTCTGAAACAACCCATTCATGGAACATAACAATAGATTTGTTTTATTGTAGCCGCACAAAAAGGCTCGTTAAATCCAGAGCATTTACGCCTTTTCCGCTGCTCTCGCAATCTGCGCAGCAATTCGGTCAAGATCCTTTTGCCCATCCTGGGAGATGCATCGCCCTTTCACGTCGTCCTTTTCGAGAACCTTAATCTTTTCGAGGGCCTGAAGCACCTTGCGCAGAACTGATCCCGAGGCATCCGAGTGGTGGTGAGGTCTGTTTCCACGGTTCTTGCGCCCACCGTAGTTCTTCCTCAAGGCACCGACACCAACCTGCTTGCGGAGGTAAATGTGGCGAGCGACGGAAGCTAAAATCGATCTTTAGCACTACGTCCAAAGCGGCGGTGTTCGTTCGCTTACCAGCACGAACGTAGAACCAGTCGGGGTCGTAGGGCGCAAGTTCCTTGTGTGTGGCAGTCTTCACAAGGTCAACCCACTTCGGGACTTCCAACTTTCCCGTTCGCTTCAAATACGCGGCGTAGGCCTTCACGAACGCGTGAGGACTGACGTCTTTGACGGTAACACCAGCCATAATCTGAAAAAAAGAGTTCGGTGAGACTGACTGCTCCAGTTCAGATGCATTCAAGGCCGGACTAGGCGGGATCCTGCCCTCATAGATACGCTCTGTCACATCTTCTGATCCGCGGAATGTGTGGAGCACCGATGCGGAAATGTGCGAGCATGGATGATGGGTGAGGATGGGGATGGGGATGACTGCACCTGTTGTCTGTTCTTTTTATTGGTTGATGGACGCGTTCGGCTTTCCCGCCGCCTTCGGCAGCACCCGCCATGGGAACGCACGCCAGCGCGCCGCCGCAGCCGCCCAGAGCCGTCCGGCATGGATGGACAACGAAGACGAAGACGACGAAAAGATCGGCGCGCCGCGACTGCCCCGTCCGCTGCCGCCAGCTTCCGGAACGGGGAAGACAGACTCTGCAGCCGTGGAACAACAGTCGCGAAAGATGCCCGTGTCGACTTCTGTGCGCTCTATGCCCCTCCATCCTCTTCTGTCTGAACACAAGTCTGAGTCGCCGGAGAAGGCGGCGGATACAAACCTGTCCGCGCCGGAGGCGGACGACGAAGACGACGACGACAGTGTTGACGGCCCGATGCCACTGGATGCAGGCAGTGCTAATTTGCCGGCCGAAAAGGAGGATGATCTCGATGATGACGATGAGTCCGAAGACGACGATGACGATGACTTCGATGTGATTCCTGTTACTCGTCAAATCAAGCTTTCGGACCACCGACGAGTATGATTCGATAGCTGCGCAGTGAATTAGCTTAACTGCTGTGTCCGCAGACCGTTTCCGCTGTTTCTCTGGATCCCTCCGGCGCAAGGCTGGTGACTGGTGGGCGAGATTGCACCGTGAAGCTTTGGGACTTTCACGGAATGAACGACACTTTCCGGCCATTCAGATCCATCGATGAGCCTTGCGGCGGAAATCCTGTATGGCTGCCTCCGTTTTTATTGGCCCTTTTTTTTATACAAATATCCAGATCAGGGACTTGCAATTCAGTAATTCAGGCGATCAGTTCCTCATTGCCTCGGGCTCAAATCAAGTAAAGCTATATGATCGTGAAGGAAGTGCGGTTTGTGAATATACAAAGGGTGACATGTACTTGCGTGATATGAAGAACACAAAGTAAGTCTGAAAGTCGTGCCATTGTCGAATAATTTTTCCAGAGGTCATATATCAGCATTAACATGTTGCAAGTGGCATCCAAATGATCGCAATCTCTTTTTAACGGCGTCGTTGGACAGTACCATACGGTAAGACGTGTTCATTGTTTATTTGAATAACTAACTCGATTTAAGCATCTGGAACGTGGAAAATAAACGACAAAACAAGGCAGTCATATCTGTTAAGTCGAAGGAAAAGGGGGGCCGCACAGCTATAACTGCAGCAACTTACTCGCCTGATGGGAAGATTATTGCTGGGATGGGTCAAGATGGGGAATTTCGGTTATGGGCTACCGATACTACAATGCTTCGGCCAACCCATGTGAGCTAAGACGCGTATCTATTGTGTTGCGTCATTAACTTGTCACGCGATAGAACATAGAAGCTGCCCATATGCCAAACAGTGTTACTTCCAGCGTAAGCTTCTCTTTGGACAACCAATCAATTATTACGCGAAGCAGCGATGATACATTAAAGCTGTGGGATATTCGCTCCTTCCGCAAGCCTGTTGCGACTGTTACGGACTTGCCGTGTATTTATGAAGAATCAAATGCCATATTCTCTCCGAACAATCGCCTTGTTGTTACTGGAGTGAGTGTTAAGAAAGGCGAAAACATCGGCAAGTTGGCAATATTCGATCGCACAAACTTTGCGGTGGTTGCAAGTGTTGACGTGGGAATGGGCTCTGTTGTGAGGGTGTTATGGAACGGGAAAATTAATCAGATATGTGCAAGCACTTCAGAAGGATCAGTCCATGTTTTATACGATGAGCGAGTGTCGGTTGCTGGCGCAAAGTTTTGTGCCGGCAAGAAAGCCAAAGGAAAAGGTGTTGATGATATTTCTTTCGCCGAGGATGATTCCGCACGGTATGTTGCTTTTGGCTTCGGATCTGCATACATCTAACCTGGATATTCGGTTGAAGAATCATCATCAACCCGCATGCTCTTCCGATGTATCGGGACGATAACTTCCTTTCACGCCGCGGCGGCAAACGCAAAGTCTCTAAAATTCGCGCGGATCCTGTGGCAACGCGTAAGCCTGACAGGCCTTTGACTGGTCCGGGACGCGGAGGCAAAGTCGGCACGAGCCTGACGAATCATATAATGAAGGGACTTATCAAAGATACGATGCGAGACGAAGACCCGAGAGAGGCAATCCTAAAGCACGCAGAGGAAGCTCAAACAAATCCGTTCTGGATTGCGCCAGCGTACCAAACTACGCAACCGAAGCCGATCATGGCAGAAAAGGTTTACGAAGACGCGGACGAGGAAGATCGCGCGAATAAGAAGAAGAGGCCGAATTGATATTGACCTTCAACAAAGTGCATAACTTAAAAAAGATTTTTTGTAAAATCCCGATAACAAGAAAAATTGTTGCTTGAGAACAAAAAACAAAGCTCGTCCCTTGAATCATTCTGGCGGAGTCAACTACGTCGAGAATGTTACGCGAGAAACTGATTGCAGAAGAGAGTCTCACCTCCCACACTGCCCAATCCTCGTAACTTCCATCCGGCAGATACCTTCTGATCATGAGGGGCAATTTCTTTTCTCTCAGTTCTTTCATAGCGATCACCAGAGGATCGGATTCGCCGTTCAAGTCGACCATAACGGGCGCGTTCATGCTAATTTGCAAAGCGCGAGTCCCCAAAATCCTCGCTTTCTCGTATTTTGTCATGTACGGGGTTGTCATCCGTTTTTCTTTCGGAATCTCTACGCCTTTTCTATTCGGGTTGGGCACTTTGTCGTCAACGTTCTGTTTTTATTTTGTTGTTTTTTGTTTGTTCATGGGTTAACATCGGCTCGACCAGAGACTCGCATGGCGCAAAAGGAGACGATATATAAAAGGGTCGCAGCGCTGCGATGCTACGTACGTCGTTTTGTTGTTCCGCTAGCATCTGGTCGGCGTTTAGGACGTCGATGTTTTCTGCGGGCTGATCCTGGTCCAGCATGTCGAGGTCGTCGTCCAGGTTCTCATCTAGGTTTTCGACGGCGTAATCATCGTCGACGGCGAAGGCATCATCGTTATCATCGTAGGCGCCGTTGTCCTCGTAGTCCATTTCTGCTTTTGTTTGTTTTTTTTCTTTCCTTCTATTTCTTTCGTAACTGCCCAGAAAGACATCCACTTGGGCCGGTGGCTCGGGGCTTAGGAGTCCACGCCGCGTTTTTTCTTTGAGGAAAGCTTCAGCAGACCTTGACGTCTCCCGGCCAGGCCCAGACAGAGGGCGCGCCGGGTAATGCGGCGGGTCACGGCGCGGCGGGAGCTAATCCGCTCCTGACGCCACGGGCGGCATGACAGTTGTATGCCTGCAGTGCCAGGTGCGCGCAGTCGGTGGACGAGCAGCTGCGCAGAAAACAAATGGACGCCTTGCGGCGGCTGCTCCCATATCATCCGCAGCACTTGCTCGACGAATGCGTTGCCCGCGCGCGCGACCTTCTCCTTGTTAACCATCCCAATTACGCGCTCTTGCCGGCCGCCGACCAGGACAGTTTGGTTGCCCAGGAGGCGGCCCTACTTGTCCTCGAGCAGAACGCAGGTGGCAACGCCGCGAATACCGACAACGGCGATGGCAGCGACAACAACCTTGCTGCTTACAATGCCCAAATGGTCCATGATGCTGTTCGACCCGACTACCACGAAGAGGAACTAGTTGCGGACTTAGCGGACAATGCCAACGACCCACCGCCGCCGCCGCCACGCAAGGAAGACGCGTTCGCGTTCGCTACCGGCCTGTTCCCGGATGCAGATCCCGCGTGGCTTCTGGAACAGATTGATGCTGCCTCCACCGTACAGGACGCTGTTGACGCAGTGTTCGAATTGAACGGCAACTACCCGAAACGATCTTCCTCGTCATCTGCATCAACCAAGGCCAAAAAAGTCAAACATCCTCCGGCAACCACTGCTGATGCTCCGGAAGGTCCGGCAGCTGTCGCGCCAGACGGGAAACTTGCTCCAGCGGACGTTGCGGAAGACGGGCACAAAGCCAAAAAATTCAAACGCGATTTCACTGTTATTGATCCCAACTATGAGAGAGATCATTGCTACTATCAATGGAGGTGGATCTATTTTGCTTCTTTTGTTACCGTGATTGATTGTTTTTTCCTCCTCCAACACAGCCCTGCAGTTTTGCAAAACCATTTTCGAAACTTTCCAAAGCCACGAATTGTTGCCGCATTCAATCAGTATGGCCGGCAACTTATTCCCACGTATTTGTATCTGGAAGGTCTGCGGAACAACCCGAATCAAATGCCGTTCAAACCGAAGAAAACGTTGTCCCCAGTGCTTGCCATCCCTCCTGCTTTGTCCGCTGTGCTTGATGAAGAAATAGTTGCGCTTGAAGCATTGAAAGGTGATATTCTGAACTTAAAGCAGCTCGAGTGTTCATACTGGCATAATTATTGCAGAAAATCCAAATTTCGATCAGGCTGAAGACGCGCCTGAAAAAGCAGATGACCACGACAAACCTCCAGAACCAAGTGAAAACATTACAGCTCAGGAAGTCGCTGAGGAAGCGAATGTTGAATGCAACTGCTGCTATGGAGAGTATACAATGGAAAATATGACGCAATGTGAAGATGGACATTTGTTTTGCCTCGACTGTGCACGACGTGCAGCCGAGAATTTAATTGGCCTGCGTGAGCTTTTTTTTAATATCATTTTCTCGATACGATTGGGATTCAAATTTCCGAATTTCAGGAAAAACTGCCATCACTTGCCTCGACAGTAGTGGCTGCAAATACCTTTTCCCGCGGTGCGAGATTGAGCGCTTTCTTACTAAGGCAGTTCTCGTGGGATATGATAGACTTGTTCAAGAGGAGAGCTTGCGGATTGCGGGTATCTCTGATTTGGAGGCCTGTCCATTCTGCGACTATGGCGTTATTATGGCGACCGATCCGAATGTAGATAAGTTGTTCACATGCCGCGCAGAGTCGTGCGGCGTCATCAGTTGTCGGCTCTGCAAAAGAAAAAATCATATTCCACAAACTTGCGAAGGTGAGCTAATTTTTCTTCTTCTTCTCTTCACATATCTCATCGTTTTATTGGATTCTTTGTTCAAAGAGGCCGCAAAAGACGACGTGCTGAATGTCCGGCACAAGATCGAGGAAGCCATGACCCAAGCGCTGCTCAGAACATGCCCAAGCTGCTCGACAAATTTCTTCAAAACTGAAGGATGCAACAAGATGGTAGTTGTCTTTTCTGATGGAATGCATCTATCTAAGAAATCAAACCACAGACTTGTCCTAAATGCCACATTTATATTTGCTACATATGCAAGCAGTTGAGTGATTCGTTTTCTGATTTCGTAATTACTTGACGAAATCCTTTCGTATTGAAACCACCTGGCAGAGTAATTAAAGGTTATGACCACTTTTCGCAAAACAAACAGTCTCAGGAAGGCAAGCAATGCCATCTTTGGGATGACAGCGTGGTGCGCAACGCGAAGGAGGTAGAGGAAGCCGGGAAGCTCGCCACCTCAGAGGCAATGTTGGATAATCCAGAAGTGGATGCGAAGGACATCCACGTAGAGGCGCCAGTGGCACCAGAACCTCGACTCAACTATTTCACGGCCCCAGCGCTGCCACCATTGCGCATCGTACAACCCGTTCTGCATGTTGGGCCGCTAATACACAATCCTCGCGACGCGATCGCAGCCGCAAACACCGCACGCACGGAGCTTCAAAATCGGATTGCGCGGCTTCGTGATGGACAGAACCGCAATCAGCAGGTTGTGAATGCGGCGCTCAACGGCTTTGCAGCCCGAGCGAATGCGATTGAGGAGCGGAGAGCGCGGCTTGCCGAAATGAGGAAACGCAGAGAGGCGATGGAACGGTTGCAACAAGAGCAAGAACAAGAACAATAATATTGTGTGTTGATATTTTAATTTTTGCTGTCTTCCCATCCCCCAAAAACCAGCGGTCATGAACATTCACACCAATTCCGAGCGAAAAAAGAAAACAAACGGAAACAAACGCCTTGTACATCCAACTAAACAGAAAAGCCAAACGGCGGTAATTGTGAGTGACCCATGTAGTTTACGCACGGCTCCCCAACTTTTCCAAAGACTTGACTCCGAGTTCCTGCCACTCGCTCTTTGTGACCCAGAACGTTTCTCTGTCTTTCATGATATCTGCGAGAACAGCACCACCCAAGAACACCATATGCTTCCTGCGCGGTGGGTCTTCGACTCGCAACTTGAAGTCCTGACAATCAATACGTCAAGGGTCATCTTTTGAAATTTAAAGAATAGGAGCGCACCTTTAAGCGGGACACGTCGCCTTGCAGTACTTTTTCCAAATACAGCTTCTTCATTTCCTTTTCCAACCGGGTTGGGAGACCTGGGTACATGGATGTACCTCCAGAAAGAACAATATGCTTGTACAGTTCCGGGCGAATGTCTCTCTCACCCGCTTGAATGCAGTTGAACAGCATTTCTATAGGAGGAAAAAAAAAGAATGTGGTTTGAATCCGTAATAAAAAAAAACACTCCGTTGTACCTGCCACGCCGTCCGACTCGACATCCACCAAATGAGGCTGGAATAAGGCCTCTGGAGCTTCGAACCTTTCGGAACCGACTTTAATGACGCGTCCATCGGGCAGCTGTGTTTGTGTGTGGGATGGATTGGTTTTTTTGAGTGGTTCATCCATCAAAGAATCAGTCAAAACAAGGGTGCTAGCCCACGCACTGTGTATGATTCGACAAGAACGGTGGTTTCCGTTGCGAGCTTTTGCTCCAGCGCCAAATCGTATCTGTATTTTTTGCCCCGCAAATTGTCCCGGAAAAAGAGACGCATCAGAACATAAGCACCAAAGGAAATAAAAAAAATTCGCAGAGAGGCTGACCCAACGTAGCACAACTTTTCTTTCAGCTGGCGAACGGTTTCGAAGTCGGCGGTACGGTTGAAGGCGTATCCACGCAGCAGCAAAAGCTTGATCAGATAGCGGGTGATGTCGCGACCCGCGACGTCGAGTCGTCTGACCATGTGAGGAAGAGCAAATCCTTCGTACACAGGCACAATGTGTGTAACACCATCGCCAGAATCCACAACAACACCAGTTTGAAGACCTGTTACACAAATGTACAAAAATTATTCATTTTTTTAAAAAAGAACCCAATGAAACCAGTAAAAGGGCCAGCAATGGGACTGGCGAAACGAGAGGGCATTACTTGCCTTGCGCATAGAGAGTCAAGACTGCTTGAATGGCAACATAGACACCGTTAAAGCCGTAGTGCTCGAACATCATCTCGCACATCGTTTCTCTGTTCTTCTTGGGATTCATAACAGGCTCGGTGAGAAGAATCTTGTGATCGGCAGGATTTCTGATGCCCAGCTTTTCGGCAAAGGTATAGTTCCACAGGTGGACCATATTTTCCCAGTCCTTGACGACGCCGTTTTCCATCGGATAGGACATCTGTAGAAGGGTGCGGACTGCAGCGGCCTCATCGCCCACCATAACGTCCTTCAGTTTGGCCTGGCCAACACGCTCCTCGGCGCGCAGGATGGGCCTGCCGACGACAGCGGGGAAGATTGCGGAGGGGAAGTTAGCGCCGGAGAATCCGCACTTGACAAACTGTGTGAGTTGTGTATCGATGCGTATGTGTATGTGTGGTGTGTGTGGATATGTGGTTGCGTTAATGGCCGTAAGGCGCAGAGTGAAGACGGGCTCACGCCAGTTCCGTTGTCGCACACAACGACGCGGTTCGACATTTTTGGGTTTATTTGTTTATTGTTGTCAGGGGCGCGTGCAGCTGCAGGTGCGGTTGCGATCGCGAGTGAGCATCCCGGCGGTGCAGGGCACGGATGGATGCAGGCGCGCGAGAGGCGACGTCGGCGGCGGCGGCGGCGGCGGCGGCGAGTCAGCGCGTGGGGGCGACGGAACAAACCACTCACATCCGCCTGCATTGCCATCCATCCCAGTCCCGCCAGTCGCGCATCCCGTCGCGCATTCGGATGCTCGTCATGCGCCCAGACGGTCACTGCGTCAAACTCATCCACCGCTCGCCAGTGCCGCTGCTTGCCCGCCATGCCGCCTTGCTGGTGCTGGAAGTCCCGCGCCGGACCTTCATTTAATACCAACCCTTGAATGCAATTGGGAGTGGTTTTCCGGTAGGTTTTTTTGGGTGTACGTCGTCAAATTCATTGCATAACGGCATAACGGGATTTAGCCAACCATGATATCCACTAGGAAGCGATACTCGAACTCCTTGTAATGCGCGCCCGCGAAACGATGCGCGCAGGGGGCCATCTGCTGACGACGCAGTGACGTTTTCGGACATTACTTTGAACATGTCGGAAACTCGTGCTGGTCCCGAGTGCGCGATAGAGCAGGGAAGCAAATGAACTTCCATCTGTGCCGAATGCTCGCTTTCGGCTGTGGATGTGCAAACTGCCGCAGTGGATTTTGTCGTGATGGTAACGTTGGTTGATGACATCGTTCGCGATTTCGCACTCGTTTTTCTTGCCTCTTTGAACAATGCCACCGAGCCCAGAATCTTTCGGTCATTTACAACACAGGTCAACTTCGTCTTTGAAGTTATTGCTGGTGGCACCATCTTCGTGTTCGATAATACAGTTACACAGTTGTTTATTCTAACTCAAAAAAAAAAGAGACAAAAATGTGAAATAGAATATGAAAACAAAAAGCACACACACAGAAAGAAAACGCAGCTCATTAAAATTTACTTCCTTTCAGACGACAGCAGTCGGATGGCAGCATCCAAACCCGCAAGTACTGTCACAACAGCTCTCCCTCTCCCCCGTCCCGAGACACGATCGTCGCTAGGTTGGGACATAAAGCTCCGCGCTGGAGTTTGCTTACTTCCGGAGTCTTCACCAGTATTCACACCTTTTTCAACTTCGAGGATCCCCCGACTATCGCCGCCTCCGACGACCGCTGAATTGCCGACAGCCTTGAATCCTTCTCCAGCCGCAGCTATGGATCCTTTGCGACAAGCGTCGTCAACTCGTTCTAAATGACCTACGATCTCTTCGTGTCGAAGGCGTCCAACAGCATCCACAGGTCCTGTTGCGGTAACGCTGGAATGAACCAGGTTAACAAGCTGCATTGCCTTGGTCAGGCCTTCTAAAACATCCTCTCCTTCTGATCGCGTTGCTGGTTGTTTCTTTTGAATCGTTTCCTCGGCCTCAATCCACTGCGCAAGCTCCATTTTCACCGACTCAATCAGCGCACTCAGCTTATCATCGCCTTTGGTGCTATTATTGCTGGTAGTTTGACTTTGCGATTTGGAGGAAGGTGCCACACTAGTACTTGGATCAACAATGCCATCGTCGTTTGCATTATTGACAGCTTTCGCAATGTCATCCAACATACTTGATATTTTTGTCAGCGGATTGCTTCGATGCTGAGTTTCAATTTAGAGGAACCAGAACACAGAAATTAACCAAAAAATTACCTCAGTTAAAGATCTGTCTTGTTCTCTCAGCATTGAAACGTAAGAATCTGGCACCCAGCCCCTTCGGTCGCCTGTTTTCACGTATACCCAGCTGCCTTCTTTTTTGTGAACAACAACTTGCGTTCCTGCTCGCACCGGCAAAGCATCAGGAACATTAGCACCATCGAATTCGTACACCGCAATCGCAAGAACAGGCAGAAGAGCGTCAGGGGGAATTCCGGGTCTATGAATGACCATTGCAGGCGTTACTGCTGCAGCTGCCGATGCAGAATCATTCGGAACATTAGGGTCCACAGTTCGACTTTCATTAGGACCTTGTGACGGTCCAGTCACTGCAACGCGCATCAGCGGCTTAAGACAACCACTGGGAACCCATCCTGTTCGTCCATCGGGATCGTCGATGCTTTGCACACACATTCGGTTGCGTTCGCGTCTTAGCAGACGAAAACGGTCTCCCATTGCCACATTCAACTCATCTGCCCGAGTCGCACGAAAGTTATAAAAGGCGACCAACTGATTCTCATCGGATTGATTGCTTGTGACATCCTCATCGACCATAATTTCATTGAACTGTTGTTCGGATATATTCTGCTGCGTTTTCCCAGGGAGTCTTTGAGCAGGGGCGGGAGTCGCTGGCACTCCCGGTGCCGGATTTGACGAGAATGGGAACACTCCTGAAGTTGGTGTTGTTGGAAGTTTTCGAGATCGAGTAGTGGCAGGTGAATCGCCGCCAGCAGTTTCCTCCTGAACAGTTTGCTTCCGATGTATCACAAAAAGCACTGAAGCATCAGAATTTTCTGCCCGCTTTACTGACTGAATAACAAGAGGGTGGTCGTCGTGATGCAGTCGCTGTTCCTCTGGCACAAAAAATACGAAAAAATGAATTCACTCAAAGTTTTGAAAAATTAGAACCTTGGCCGGTCACGCGCACAGTCAAATAGAACGATCTCCATCCGTCCACTAACCGGAATTTTTTCAAAACGCCAGCAATGATTTTTGCGCAATCATCACTATCAGAGACGCGAAAGGCTTTGTTTACAGATTCGGATGAAGTAGACGGCAGAATGCGTGAAGGGGTGGTGGCAGTCACGGATGAAGGGGATGCAGCTAGAATATTATCCAAACATACGCGAATCGTACCAACTTTGGCTGGCTCATACGTATTTGCGATTTGCAGCTAAGGGAGTGATTGAGAAAACGAGAAAAACCCTGCAAACAGCACAGTAATTACCGCGGGTGAGCCTTCCAGATTTCGAGCACTGTCAACGGAAGTCATAGAGGATTTCAAAACCGGAAACTTCTGGAATTTAGCTTCGGACGTCGACCGTGACTAGGAGAGGGGCAGTTGAAGCGAAACATTCATCAAAAAATTGAGGTGAAGACACCTTTTGGTCAGATGCAATTGACCAGACAACACTCAAGTCGGAGCGCAAGTTAAGAATCTCGTCGCGCAATTTTACAATTTCTGCGGCCATCTGGTCGAGCAGGGCTTCGGTGGATGGCGGTTTCGGGGCGGCTTGGGAGGGTGGCGGTGAGGTAAAGTGACAAACGTACAGCAGTAGATACCGGAAGAGTGGTACACTGATAACTTCTCATGCTCGGCGGCGATCGCAGCAAGCAACTCTATGCGCTGTCCAACAACCGAAAGGCCCAGTTGGGTAAGCATTTGGTGGTCAGCAGCGAGGAGCAGCGGGCCGGATATGTTGTTTTCTGGAAGGGCGGGACGAGTGACGCGTGAGAGAGGACGATGGTGGAGGTTTGCGAGACGGAGACGGAGCCGGGGAGCAAACCACGGAAGACACGCTCTAGCGAGGGGAAGCCGCGCGCGGCGACGAAGCTGGCGACCTGGGCCGCGTCCCATGAGTCCATGGATGATGCGACGTGCGGGCCGTGCGGGGGAAGGGCGGGCCGGGTGCGGTCACTGTCTGTTGAAGCCGCCCGCGAGTTTGAGTCGAGTCGAGTCGAGTTCGTGCCGACTTTTCTTCTTTTCATGCGCACGCCGCCCAGCGCGCTTGCGCTTCTGCGCGTCGCCCGCCGACCCGCCGCGACCTCCGCGTCTTCGTCTTGCCTGCTGCTGCGGCCTTCGTTGCCGTTGTCGTCTTCGTCGTCGTCATCGGTCGCCGCCGCTTCTACTCTGGTGTCCTCGCCCGTGGCGTCTGCTGCCGCCGCATCCACCGCCACTCCCAAAGCTTCCTCCTCCAAAGCTCTTTTCTCTCGGGATGAAGCTCTCGCACCTTTTATTCCTCCTGCTGAGTGGTCCGCCGCTACGAAAGATCGTCTCGCCATGCTGCGAGCCCAGCGCGACTTGCGCGCAATCGTTGAAATCAAGCAGCGTCCATACTTCGTAGCTGTTAATGACGTGATAATAACAATGCGCATGAACGACCTTTCCCTCGGAGACGTGATAGTTCTCGACCGCGTCCGCGAAATATCCTCGGAAGACTACATTCTTCAAGGTCATCCTTATGTGTTTCCGTCATTTTTTACAATCAAAGCGGTTGTCGTCGAACATCCTGTCTCTGCTGAAATCGTGCGCCATCACTGGAAAAAGCGTGGTCACCAACCCGTTCATGTAAACAGGAACCACCACACTGCCTTGAGAATTTCTGAGATCAGCATTTCAAAGTTATAGCTTGGCGATGCAGGTGGCGGGCGTTTTTATTTGTTGAAGTGGGAAATGGATAATGATGACTGTCCAACTGTGTTGGCTTGGAATGAAATTTCTTTGACAACATCGTACACGACGCGTTTCCCATCGACCCACCCATTCGATCACTGAACCTCATGGACGCGGCTAGTAAGTCCGAAATACATAGATCAACTGCGATCGGCACGACCGCAATTTACGCCGCCGCGCTTCAAGATCACTGGCTGGCTACTTCATCGGGGCACCCTAATAAGTTGGGCCGTTGCACCCTGAAATCAATCCGTCAACGAGAAAAATGGGCTCGCGAGTCTCGCGGCAGCCAGTTGCATCAGCACCGGCAACCCATCTGCTTGCCTGCTCGGCTTCCGTCGTTGTCGCCTTTCCCCTTCCCAGCATCAGCCCGCGCCGCAGATTCACAAAACGCAGATTCGCGACAACCTCTCTTAGTTAGCGAACAAGACAGCCTACGCGCAGGTAGAATCAGTGCACAGTCTCCGTTGCCAAACTTGAACGCGCATCCGCAAACAAGCGGCAACCGCGAACCGACTCAACGCGCAAAGCAGGCGGTGTACTGCGATGTGCCCGACGTTCGCGTAGATCGACCAGCAAAGCTAACTCTTGCACAGCGCATCGGGATAGTGGAGCAGCCGCGAGCATTGCTGACCAACGAAGAGTGGACCGTTGTCAAGGAAAAAGCGCGTGTTGCCTCTGACGGGTTTCGAGCCGATTGCGCCATTTGCTGTGAGCCTTTTCGGGATTTGAAGCAGGTGATTGGACATGGAATTATTGTTACAAACGAATCTACGCAATTGAAATAATCGGCAAAAAAGGTTATTCTGTCTTGTACCCATTCGTTCCACAAGGCATGTATCAATTCATATGAAAGACACACAAATTCCAAGCGCTGTCCGCTCTGCCGGGCAAATGAATATGAAACTCTGATCACTTGCGAAGCCGCCAATGTTTACCACAATGACGCCGCAACGCGCATTCAATCCACATGGCGCATGTATCAGTGTCGACGCGAATATATCAAGCATTGCCGGCAAAACATGCCGTCACATCCGCTATTGCAGCGACGGTTCCACATGAACCGACTCCGATCAATCAATGACACTCTGGAACAGCAATTGCAAAACGAGTGCGATGAAATTTCTCACGTAATGCGCGAAATGGATTTTTCTTTACAGATAAATCGCGAAGCTTTTGACAGGTCTTGGCCTGTATTTCACACAATTTTTGCTAAAAGTCTTTTCAAGACTGGATTCATTTCTGGCACCAACAATCAAAGCTGAAGCATTTACAGATTGGGACTCAGTACTTGACATGATTTATGCACGCCAAACGTCGCCTCTCGAAGACGCGTGTACAATATGTTTGTGTACGTTGAGACCTGGCGTGTCCAAAAAGACGAGAGCAACAAAGCAAGTCGCGATGCTCTCATGCGGACATCTCCTGCATGAAAAATGCGTTGCGAGCATGGAAAGATACCAACCTGAAACAACGCCGGCGTGCCCCGTCTGCCGCCAGATATACACCAGAACGGAGTTTCCCGCACCGTGAATTTTGCTTTTTGATGTTTGCCTTTTTATAATACACTTTTTCTCCGTCTTCGTCGCTGCTTTCGTCCGCATGCAAGTTGCAATGTGCGCCTCAATGATTGTCAACAATTTTACATGCAAAAGGCCGCCGCCTTGATCGTGCTACGTCCTATCATCCAGACCGCCGCGCCGACTTCGGGAGCTCCTCCGAGGACTGACGCGTCGCAACTTCCGGGACGTTTTGAGGTGTTGCTCGTCAAGCGGTACCTGCTTGTGGGTTTGTTATGAAGCTGATGCTGCTCAAAGAGGCTCCCGTCGCGGGGCGTTCCGCGCTATGCATGTGTTTCCGGGCGGCGTGGTAGAGGATGGTGCTGACGGGGACCTATCTGCATGGGCGGATATTCTGCCACCACACATGCTAGTGCTGCCGCAACTCTCCGACCGCATTGCTGCTCTACGCGAGACTTTTGAAGAATGCGGTGAGCAATCGCATGATCGTTTGTACTTCGTGTTCTTGCTTAACAGACCGAAGGCATTCATTACGAAAGCCTTCGGAATCCGCGAGAGCAGCATTGCGCACCCCTGTCCGAAGCCGAGCGCGATTCGTGGCGCCGCCGCATCCGTGCCGATGCGCGTCAGTTCCTTGAGTTTGTGCGCACGACTGCGCGGACACCACCGTGCGTGGACGCTGTGCTCCCCTGGGCGCACTGGATCACGCCCGCGCATGAGCCGCGCCGCTTCGACACGCGCTTTTTTATCGCCGTAATGCCGTGCGCAGGCGCTACCGCCGTACCCTCGACCGGCGGAGCGCCCTTCTTTTCCGCACGCGCCAGCGCGCTCGGGCCCGACGCGCCGGACGCGCATGTCGAGATCGACTCCGTGCTGTGGGCCACGCCCGCTGACGTCTTGCGCCGCGCGGCACGGAGTTCCGTCACCGCCAACAGCGGCCGCGATATTGCGCTGATGCCGCCCCAGTACGTCATCCTGCGCGAGCTGCTGAATTTGTCGCTGAACGACGTACGGGTACGCATTGCCGCTGACCCGGGAGCTATCCGGCCCACCGCATCGCGCCCATGCCAACCAGTGCCCTTGCTGTGTCCAGAAGACGGGTCCGTGCTGCTGTTTCCCGGTGATTACCAGTACCCAGACTCGTTGCTGAATACTTCCGACACCCCGACTTCGCCTTCTTCGCGCAATGACAAGCAAAAAAACCGCATCAAACTTTCAAAAGATCCCGTGGATGGGTTGTTTAACTATGAAATTGTTGTGAGTGCGGGAAACGACGCGATGGGGGCGGTTGCTCCTGAGAAACATTCATCCAGATTGTGACAAAGGACGAAATTTCAACGCAACATATCTTCTTTTTTTTCAGTTTCAGCTGTTTTACTGCCGTGCAAAATTTGTCTTGTGTGATGATTTTTCAACGCCGGAACAAAAAATTTTCCTAGTGCAATAGAACAAAATCAATCCACTCTAATGCCACGCGTGTCGACCAGCTTGATGGGCGAACAGTGCCTTCAAACCATCCTATGTGACCCCCACTGGCAGTTGTTGCAAACACAATATTCGGATTGCGACAGATTTCTCCCAACGGAGCCCTGAGATGATATCAGACGATTCTCGTCGGAAAAACAATTTACCAATGTGGCTTTGTAACGGGGTCATCGCGGCTGCCTAGTATTAGCGTTGGCACGTTGATAGCGCCGATATGGCTCTTGAGGCGGTTAGCTGCTTCAGCAAAGATTCTGTCTCCATTCGAGATCTGACTGGTAGAGGCGTTGGAGTCTCGTCCCAATGCGCTGAGGCACTCGGCCAAATCGCGTAAATCAGTTGGCTGAAAAACTCGACGAGCGTCGCACACAGAGTTCAGCACAGACCAATTCTGATACATGTACACTTGCAGGCCCAGTGCGAAGGCGCTGCTGTACATCCCTGCTGATTGCGTCGAACACAAGTCAATTGATTGAGAGATGTCAAATGTCGGGCTGAATGCGATTGCACCGGCAATGTCGCGTATTGGTTCACGATTATAAACAGAGAGAAGCTTCAAAAAAGGTTCGCAATCTTTGTTCAGATAGAACATACCAAAAAAAAAACTAACTCACGTTAAGAACCATGTTTGCCCCGAGACTCCAGCCAACGGCAACTATTTTCGCGCGAGCAGCGCGCTCTCGCCGAATATGTGCGACAACGGCCGCTAGATCGGCCTCTCCGCCGCTACCGTCGAAAGCGGCCGCAGTGGTCAGGACGCCGCCGCCACATCCGCGGTAGTTCATCGCGGCAACGCGATATCCGCGCATGTGGGAAGCGGCGTGTGCGAGAATGCGCACGTACGACTCTTGCGACGAGCCGTTCAGGCCGTGCACGAGGAGCACGATCGGCGTCGGATCGTGCGCACGCGAGTCGTGCAGCGGCGTGCGTGGGTACCAGTCAAGATTCAATGTTGCGCCGTCGGGGAGCGAGATCGTTTCCCTGGTTGTTGGTTTAAAATAAAGTGGGTTTCGCGTGTTGCTTTCCGGACTCACCGTTCGTAAGAGACAAGCGGTGCACATGCTTTCATCACCTGCACGAACGCCGTCTGAATGTGCGCGTTCGCCAGTAACGTGCTAGGAGCGAATCCTGCACCGTCGCCAAATAGACTTGGACACCGTACCTTCAGCGCGATCGGCTCGCGAGAAAATGACGGTGGCGAAGTATGCTCCCGCGCGTTTTCCTTCGGAGTAACTACGTGAATGTCGCCCGTCCATGTTTCCAGCTCGCGCCGCAGATTCTGTGCGTCTGCCTCAACCGGCGATATGCGTAATGCTCGTGCTGAGGTCTTTGGGTCGTATTTGCTTTTCCCTTTGGCAATGGTGCCGCGAATGCCGTTGTGGCTTTTGCTGCATTGGGGAAACAGCAAGACCGGCGTTGATTGATTTTTGCATTGATGTGATGGAAAAGGGAACACAGGCGCAGATCGCGATTTGAGACGATTTTCGTGTGATGGAGAGGCAGTGCCATGCTGGGGCTGGGACTGAAATTGCGCAGCTCCGGAAGCGTGACGCGCACCGAGAGTCGGGTTAGTGGCGACTATTTCCACTGACGGAGCAAGATCGAGTAGAGCAGTCGGTGCGATTGGTGCCCTCGCGGTTTCATCTGGATGCTTAAAAGTCTCGGAACTGTCATTCCGTTTCGAGCCAGCTTCATTGCAGCGGGTGTCTCGCACAATTTCATCCATCGAGGCATCATGTGACGTTGTTGCTCCCACAGTGCGATGTCTGCGATGTTTTTCTTTGCGGAAATTGGATGAAGGTTCGAAGACCAGTTTGCAGAGCGATCTTGGGTGATGGGGGTCATACAAAATACAACCGTTGGCCCTCGAATGATTCAGGATAGAAATGAAGCTCACCGTATAGTCGAAATCATTTTCGCCGTTAATCCGACGCGTTTTTTTGATGTTCTTTTTCTGAGAGGCGCGTATGGGAGATCCCATACTTTGTTCAAACCGCAACAGTGGCATCAAAACACACGCACACACACACACACACACACCAACACAATCGCAAGCACAAATTAGAAAGCAAATGACGAGTTCCATGTCATGTCACTGTTTCTGTTGGGCGGAGGATACTTCAGCTGGTCCGGATGTTCCGGATGTTCTGTAGAGCCGAATCAACTTCTTGGCGTTTTTCGCCAGACGCTCCACATGCTCGTCGTCTTCGCGGACGGTGGTCGCGAACCCTCCGACGCGCACAAGTAACTCGCTTTTAATCTTGCCATCGATGAGACGGATAATGAACTGGTCAGATTCGGAGATGTTCATGGTGGGAAGGGCCGACTGAGACTCCCTCAGACCCGTTCGGAACATCCGCGTGGCCAGTGCGGGCGGCCCATCAGTTACAACAGCGGCGGCAGCAGCACTGGCAGCGGTAGCATCGACAACCGGAGTAGCGTTCGAGGACGCGTCCGGTTCGCGACTGCCATCGTCGGCGGCAGCCTCGGCACCAGCGCCGTCATCATTGCCGTCGTCTTTGTCGTCAGCAAACCCCACAGCCAGCTCCTGTGTGGCTCCGCCCCACACGATGGTGTCGAAAAGCTCGCGCGTCGCGTATGAGATGCTGAGGCGCGTGCATCCATCCACCTGTACAGTGCGCACGCGCGTGCCAATGTGCAGCACCGCGTCCGTGCTCCGCCAGATCTCGCACATCTGCGTGACAACCCGCGCCGCTATACGAAACGTCACGTGTTCGCAGTCTTCTATAAACACCTTCGTACACGGCGCATTAACTGTGACCGTGCTGTTTTTGACAGACTTGAAGTACAGCGCACATTTCGGTGACACGTCCGACGGATTGAGCACGAGATCGCAATCTTCCCTGTCGGTCTTACCGTTTTCGATTCAATTTAGTTAATCATTGCGAAAGCGTCCATCAAACACGGACTAGGCTAAATAAGCAGCGGAGAGAAACCTACCACAAAATGATTCTGAGGTTTGGGTGGAATCATGGCGAGAATGATCCTGTGAAGGATGATCCACCCCCTTTTGAACTTTTTCGGTTTCAGGTGTCTCGCGCAGCCGACCGCCCCACGCACAAAAAATCTCAGAATCCCCTTTCAATTACAACTTGGCTTGGCTTCGACATCTTTTATTGTCTGAATGGCCATACGCCGCAAGCGTACCGAACATTACCACCAGCTTCGAGGCAAGAAAAGTCAAAAAAAACAACCAAATAATCACCCCATCGGCGAAAAGGGCAATGGTCTCATAATTCTGCAATGCATCGTCTGCAGCATCCGAACTGTATTTTTTTGTCGTTTTTACGAAGAAAAAATGAAGGTTTTTAACAGAAATCCTTCTTACCAGTGTTGTAAGATGTCTTATTCCATCCTTCAATCTCCCAAGCCTTTTCTCTCATTTCTTTGCGAACGTATAAATTGCTGTTTTTTGAAAATACATCAGAAAATATTCAACCTGCTTGGACTTAACTCATAGGCCCACATCTGGATTATGAACACAAAACCGAAAAAATTTAGTCTGATTACAGGGGAAAAAAAACATAAACCCACATGGTGGACAACGTGGAGGTCTCCAATTTGACCGAACCAAGCCCCTACAGGTCTGACAAACTTTTTGCGAGCCTTCAGACCTTTCTCCCTGTCGTTCAGGCAATTCTCTCAGCAAACGAAATCAACATTACAACAAACCATTCAGACTTCCACTCGAGAAGCCTCCCTGGCTTCAAATTATAAGTACGCAATTCGTAGATACCCCCAAGTTTCGCTGGCTCGGAGGTATACCAAAAATCGAACTCGAGCATGATCTGATTTTTTCTCGAAACGATCATGGGTCTCAGTTTGCGCATGAACTCGTTGCGAGCTGCATCCCTGACGCGGAGTTCCATCGATCCGTCATATCCCGGGTAATTGTCATACTGCCAAATATGAACTGCGGAAATTTTTGTCACAGTAATGCCTCAACCGGAAATCGACTCACCAACTTGATCGACGTTGCCGATCTCAGTCTGCCAGCTACCAAAGAGCTTCATCTTATATTTCGGATCTTGAGATATCTTTGGATAGTAGTCGGCGCTGAGTTTCATTTCAACACAAACGAACGGAGCCAAATGATAAGTATCAAAAGAAACGATGGGAACAAGAAAGGAAATCAACTGAAGGGGATCAATAATTTCCAAACATGAGTGCGACATAGTCCTCCCAGGCCTCTGGTTTGACATCGTGAACTAAGGGGGGGAAATTTTAATAAAAGAAACGGAAAGCACTTTTAAAATCGAAACAAAGGAGCATACGAACTCATCAGTTCGTGAACATATTTTCCTCTGGCGGCCTGTTTGGACTGCGAGTCTGAGAAGTACTTTTCATCGAGATGATCGCCCTCGTCATCGTCGCCGTGAAGAAGCGAGCCGAGAATGCCTTTTCTAGGCGGGGAGGGTGCCCCGGATTCGCTGGAGAGTTGGCGCAGACCAGTGGTGGCCGGAGCGGGAAGCAGGACGCGGGGCGAATTGGATGCCGGAGGCACCAAGACGCGTGGAGTGTGGATCAACGCGGCAGAGATTGAGTTGGGCGCCCGCAGATATGGCGACGGCAGAAATGAGGTAGTGGGCGCATGGGCCGGCGACGACAAGGGCGACGAGGCCACGGGTCTTGGGACGGCGGTGCGGCCGGCGCGCGCCAGTTGCAGCAACATGTTGGTTTTGCAATTCCCTCGCGCCACTCAGCATCGGCGTACGACACGGCCACCGCAGGATCGATACGCAGTCTGAGCTGCTTGCTCGAGAGTGGGACTGTGCCCCATGCTTGGCTCGTTACTCAAGCTACGAGTGCTGTGGCAGCACGATCTTAACCCCCCAAACGCAAAGCTCTCGGTGATCCTTGCGGAAGAAACTGCAACGGGAAGAAGCAAATATAATTCAAAGCCACAGCTTATTACAACCACCACCGAAACATGAATGAATCCCGTCAATCGATCACGCTAAATTGTCTAAATCCTCCGGAACGCCGAAGTGCTTGCAGAAATCTGTCGATGCAATGTTATACTTGTTGTTGCAATAGCTCTGGAGACAGAAAATGTTATCTGTCCACCGATTTGCCGCTGCTTTTGCTATATTAGCTGCCTTCTCTGAATAAAGAGATTAAACCGGTTTCCACCATGATCAAGACGGAAAAACGTTACCTTTGGCATCGATAAGGGCTGGATCACAGTCTTTGAATTCAACTAGGGCGGCTTTCAATTCAGTTTCTCGCTGTTGCTCCTCTGCAACTTTCAAAAGAAGCTCCGAGCGCTCATCCTTGAAGGAAAAGGAAAAACAAGCGGAATTTTTAAAATCAATAAAAGAACTAACAAGATGCAAAAACAAAAGTGACACACAAGGAAAAAAAAGGTGAAATTCTTACGGATTCTTCACGGCCAATTTTTGCTGCCGAAATTTCGTCTTCCAGTTCGACCGCACGTTTCTGAACCAAAAGCAACACCGCAGCAAATCACAAGAAAGATAAGGCATGGAAGAAGCGGAAAAAACCACCAACCTTCACTTTCCTTAATTCATCTTCAAGCTCTTTTAACTGCCTCTTTTTCTGCACAGAAGATGTAAGATCGATTTGACTGGACTTACTCTCGCTCAACTGTTGCAGCAGCAGCACCTGGAAACGACCAAAAGTAATTTGAGCTTCCAATCTTTTCGCATTGGACCAATCCGTCGGCCTGTCGCGGATGAACAATTGATGCAGGAAAATGAATTGCTGGACATTAAGATTCTAATTACCACTAGCATGTCGAGAATTTCCTTGACAGTGTTCAATACTAATCAATCGACGGATTGAATGAGAACGAATGTGGCAAATTCTTCAAATGCTGGCAAACACGTACCGATGCCTTTCTCCTTCGAAGCGGTTCGCTCGAGATCCTGAATTCACAAAATCAGGAAGGATTGAACGCAAGTTTAGCACAAGCCTTCAGAATCCAAACGTCACGCTGGTGGGTTGCAGTTGTAGGTTTGAAATTTCAGATTGGCAAGTCGATGAGTGTATCATGAGCTTTGTATCAGAGAGAAACGAGACTAACCGACTCGTGGAACAACTCAAGCAGCTTCTGCTGCTTTTCTTGCTGCGAGAGAGGTTTCTTGCGGCCTGTCTAGTGGCACGGTTACGTTCGCTTTAGTGCAAAGACATGGGGACGGATGATGCCGGTGAATGCGGGCGGGGAATGCAACCATTCGATAGTCCGAGCCTCCTCTTCCAAGAACCGGGTGCGGCGAGCAAAAATAACTGAGAACCAATGACATCGTCGTACTGGAAGGACTTTGTTGTGCTTGCGTCCCAAGCGGCAACGACGGTGACAGTCGGCGTGCAAAGCGCCGCGGCGCACATCGAGGCGGCGGCGAAGAATGCCGCGTCCGATCTCGAGCAACAGCACCGGTTGACTGTTGAGGCGAAGCGTCAGGCTGGCGACAACGAGGAGTCGCCGTCCCTGCCGCAAGTCAAAGTACCTGCTGCCGTATCTTCCGCTGTCGGAAAGAGCATCGCTGGCCTCAATTCGCTTGCGGTGAAGTCTTCGCGTGGTATCTCTCAGATCGCGGTGGCCGCCACTCCATCAACCGCCAAAGATTCCGCACCAGACGTTGCCGATGCCCGGTCACCTTCAGCGCCATCTTCCAACAGTGACCTTTCAGAACCCGTGGTCGCTCCGAGAAAGGATAAAGTAGTTGACGTTCTCAAATCCACCATTCGAAGCATTCCAGCAGTCTTCCAATCGCCGACCCAATCCAATCCCTCTTCGGCGTCGGCGGCTGGAGCATCGAGTACTCTTCCGTGGGATGTAGTTTCAGGGGACTCCAGAGCGGATTTGCGAACGCAGATTTTGGCATTATCGCAGGTGCGGGATGTTTGATTGGCTGTGTTACGAGCAATTTCCAGGAAAAGCGCAATTTCACGACAAGCCCGCCGGAGGGCACAGATTTTGTTTTTGACATGGCCAAGTACCTTCCTCATGCATTGGTTTGTTTTGTTTTCTTTTGTTTTGTCATTTTTTTGAGCCAAGATTTGCCCAAATATGACCGAGACTTTTCAAAAACAAACTATTACAAAACACAGGCAATATTGAAAGTAGATTCACAACTAGAAAAAATGCGATTTGACTTGGTTCCGAAACAAATTAAGGATGAGCTGTTCTGGAGAAATTACTTCTACAGAGTGACCCGCCTGCAGCAGTCATGCTTGCTTGAAAATCCAGAGGCAGCAATCAGCGCATCACCAGGAAGCTCTGGAATTCGAAATGACAACGTAGCAACGACTGTCGATCAAGCAAACTTGGCGGCCAATTACGAATTACAGGACGGGCAGGACAAGGAACAAGAGAGGATTAGAGAGTCGTTGTCATTTGTGCTTGCTTCGGATGCTATTCCAGATTCGCTGGATGAGCCGGGGTGAAATATTTTTATCATTTTTTGTTAACTCTGAATTTTGAATTTTTTTTCTGCTTCTCCTCATTTGATGAGCAGGCTAGGTGAAGGGGAGTACGTACCTAGCGAGGCATTTGGTGCTGACTGGGAGAAAGAGCTGCAGAATGAACTTGACGATGTGTGACGCAGAGTGAATGTAAATGTGTAATTTCTTTTTTTTGTTTCTTTCTGTTTTTTTTTTTTCTTTTTGTTCCATCTTCCTCTTCTTCTTTTTGTGGGGACATGCGGGAGAGACATGCCAGGGTGGATCTCGGGGGCTAAGAGAAAGATGGATGCAGTCCGCAGTGGCGTCGGTTGGGAGCGAAGAGTTGTGGGTGGGGGAGACACGGAAACAAATCAAAAATCCAAATGGGAAAATTTGATATCAAGCATTTTTGGGCGCCTCGTTTTGTTGGTCGTTGGTCAGAATTTTCTGGGGAGCATCAATTATTTGATATTTATTCCTTTTTTCCTCCAGACAAAATCAAATCCAAATGGACACTTGGTCGTTTGTGGGCGGGCTTGTCGTCGGTGAGTGCGTTTGCTTGCCGGCCGCCGCCGACACCCAGCCGCCCCGGCCTCCGGCATGGCCCATGCCTTTCCAGCCCCTCCCCGTGCGTGATTGGGTCGGATTGGATGGGATTGCTGTGTTGGGAAAGGATGATGCGGTGATGGTGATGCGTGCGCATCTCTCTTGCCGTTCAACAGCCGCTTATCACAACATACATCTAACGCATCCACTTTTTCCAGGCGTTGTCGTCTGCGTTGCCGTTGTTGTTATTGTGGTGTACTCTCGCCGTGCCTCCACAGCCCCCCTGGCCGCAAATGTTCCTGCGCCCTCCATCGACCTGGCCGAAATCAAGATTTCCGACGGCGTTCACACTGCTGCAGCCACTGCTGCCGCTTATCACTCCGACGAACCGAATCCCGCTACTGTCTTACGCTTGCAGCAAATGTTTGAAGTTACTGGAGACAAGCTTAGCCAGATCTCCAGACATATGATGGCTGAGATGAAAAAGGGTCTTGCTTCTGACGACTCAAGTGAGCACTTTACTTCTGCGTTACTTGCCGCATTTGCTTTTGTCACATTACTAATTTACCTTCCAATTTCACTCTATATCTCATGTGGCGCTCTGTGGCGCTCTGTGGCGTTCGTCTGATTGATTCTCACCCGATAAGCCCTGAAAATGATTCCGACACATGTTGTCCGCCGCCCGAAAGGGAACGAAACTGGCTCGTACTTGGCTCTTGATCTTGGTGGAACAAATTTCCGTGTGTGTGAGATTACACTTGACGGCCGTGGTGGAACCCGCTCGCGCCAATCAAAGCACACTGTCACTGATGATCTCAAAAATGGAAGCGGCATTCAATTGTTCGACTTCTTCGCTGATTGCGTCAAGAACTTCCTTTTGAAGGATGGTGAACTTTCTGTCGCTGAAGTCGAATCAAAGCGCTATATTCTGGGATTTACGTTTTCGTTTGCCATTAACCAAGTTTCAATCAACGAAGGTGTAGTACAGTAGTTATTCAAGGAAGATAATTGAGTTTTTTTTTTCTTCTTTATGAACCAGGTTACCTTCTTCTGTGGAACAAAGGCTTCTCAGCCTCCGACTGTGTGAATCGGAACGTTGTCCAACTTTTGCATGAGGCATTCCTAAGAAAGGTATTGTTTTCTCTTTTTTTTTGCGTTTCGCGGAACCACCTCACATTTTCGCACAGAAACTGAACATTGAAATTACTGCTCTAATTAACGACACGACTGGAACTCTAGTTTCCCATGCATACAGTGCGCCTGATACGTACATTGGTGTTATTCTGGGAACTGGCACGAATGCAGCCTATGTTGAAAGAATTGAGAACATTCCGAAGTACAAATCGAAAGGCCAGGCAAAGGACATGATTATCAACACTGAATGGGGAGCGTTTGATGATGAAATGGTTGTTATTCCGCGCACAAAGTACGACAATAAGGTTGACCGCGGAACTGCTCACGTTAAAACATACACTTTCGAAAAACTTATTTCCGGAATGTATCTTGGAGAAATTGTTCGTTTTGTTCTGGCGGATTTGGTCAAGACTGGCGAGATTTTTGTGGCTGGTGGATCCAAGTCCAAAACTCTGCAAGTGCCCTACGCATTCGAGACTGCTTTCATGTCCCGTATTGAGCGTGACCACTCTCTGGATCTGTCCGATGTGAGAACGGTTCTCGAGGATTTGATGCATATCCAGGGAACGACTCTCGCTGACCGCCGTCTGACCCGTGCCATTTGCGAAATGGTCGGAAAGCGCTCTGCACGGCTGTCAGCGGCGGGTATTGCGGCTATTGTTACTAAAATGAACAAGCTCGATGGCTGCACTGTTGGAATTGATGGGTCGTTGTTCGAGTTATACCCGCATTTCTCCAACCGCATGCGAGACGCCCTGCACGAGATCTTGGGTTTCTCTGCGGACAACATTGTGTTGGAACAGGCCAGAGACGGCTCCGGACAGGGTGCAGCGCTCATCGCGGCGCTCGCAAAAACAATATCGGAGTGAAGAAATGCACGGGAGAGGTGGAGAAGGCGCAAAAAAATTGGGGTTTCTTTTTGACGGTTCGTAGTTTATCGCTTGTTTCTACTTTGCCGTGTGCGGTTTGTTGAAGCTGCTGTTGTGTGTGTGCGTTTGCACAGTGATGGAAGATAGTCATTTTCTGACAAACTATGGCGGACGACTCCGACACCGATCCCACCAATATCAGGAACGGATGCTTGCGCGTGCTCCGCGCAATGTACGAGGAAGAGCGCGCGCGAGGACCGGCGAGCTTCTCGCGAATGAGCTCCGTCTACAAGCGCGTGAGTAAGCGGAAGCATGCGTGTGGCAGCAACCGACAAGTTCTCGCTTCTTCCAAATGCAGGCCCACGATGAACTCGCCAAATATCCGCTGCCTGTATCTGCTCCGCGCGAGCTCCTCGTCGTGAAGGGCATTGGGCCAGCGATCGTGAAAGCTCTGGAATCGAGACTGCCGCGCACAGCACAAACGCCGCCACTTCCGCCACCCGCACGACCGTCGCAGCAACAGGCGCTACCGACTCGTGGCGATCAGGTGCCGCAGCCGGATTGCTCGATGGGCTCAACACGCGAACCAAAATCGCGAAAGCGAAAAACACAGTCTGAGTACGTGCCAAAGTACCGCTCGGGTGCTTGGAGCATTCTGTTGACGCTCAGGCGAGAAGGCGCGTATCTGACGAAAGCTGAAATAATTAGTAAAGGACACGAATTCGCGGATCAGCCCTTGGACGCCCCTGGCCCCGGCGGTGTTCACACAGGCTGGTCATCCATAACAACCCTTATTTCCAAAGAGGTTTGACGAATGCTTTTGGTCGGTGATAGTAAGCGTGATTTGACAATTTCATGTCCGAAACAGCTCGTCATGAAATATGGGCATCCACCCCGATTCACTCTAACTGAAGAAGGCGAATATCTTGCCGATCGCATGATCGCTACAATGACAGAGATGCAGCCGGCTTCAACGGAACTTGTCGAGAGCGATGGCAGTGACAGCCAGATGGAAGGACGACCGTACGCGCGCAAAAGATCCACCAAATCGATGGCAAGCCAGCAACAAAATTTGAGCACAATACCACATGCTTCCTTGGCGACAACCGCACTGGCAGCGGCAGCAGAAGTAAATGTCACCCGCGCAGGGTCTGCACCGCCGTATGTGGATCTGCAGGTGGCCGCGTCGAGCCTGTCGCGCAGCAGCGGCAGCACGCTGTCGACGGCGTCCGCGCCAGCTTCATCATCGTCATCGCTGCATCTTGCGGCGGCACCGACCAGCCCCGCGGTCCTGCGCGCAGGCGCGTTCGACGTGGTTCTGGTTCTCGACAACCGCGAAATCAAAAACGGGTACAACCGCTCGTTTTTCAAGGACGGCCTAGCCGCGCGCAACGTGCGCTTCGAGTCGCGTGCGCTCGAGGTCGGGGACGTCACGTGGATTGCAAAACCAAAACGTTGTTTTTTGTTTCTTTCCTGTGCTTTGGTTTGTTTCTTAACAGGCCCATCGTTTGTACAGCTGGCCAATGCGCGCAGGATCGCGTGGAGCAGCAGGAAATAATGCTGGAGTACATTCTCGAACGGAAAACACTTGATGATTTGGTCGCCAGTATCAAGGACGGACGGTTCAAAGAACAAAAGGTTCCTTTGTGTGCTGTGTAAATGCTCACTCACCGATTCGATCGATCGATTTTCGCTCAGTTTCGGTTATCCAATTGCGGAATCCCAAAAGTGATATACCTGATTGAGGAAGTTAGCACTGCCAGTGCGGAATTATTTGGAATGAACAGCATTCACACCGCAATAACGCAAACGCAAGTCGAAAACGGCTTTTTCGTCAAAAAGACCTACTCCGCAGAAGACACGCTGAATTACCTGGTGGCGATGTCAAACTTTCTCGCGAGACATTACCAAGTGCGTGGTATAAATAGCTCTTCCGTGTTTGTTGCGCCACGCGCGTACGCACGCACACGCGGCTTGTTCGTGTGGCTTTGTCTGATTGCCGTTTTCAGAGCAAAACTGTGCAGTATGACGGCAGCAGTGCGCCGCTCGCTGCTGCTGACGTCTGGGCCACACGTCGCGATGTTGAGAGCTCTGTAGTAAACTCGATATCGTTTGCGGAATTTTCCCATCGCAACGCGAAAACAAAGAACTTCTCGCTGGGCGATGTGTGGATCAGACAGCTGCTCACCGTGCCCGGTATGAGTTCCGAGAAGGCGTGCTTTTTCGTCAAAAAGTACAGCACCAGTGCAAGGTCTTTGTCGTTTTTGTTTTTTTTTTTTTTTTTTGGTTTCCTTTTTGCTTTGCTTTTCATACTTTTTTTTCCCCCCAAGTTTTTACAAGGCTCTGCAAGCGTGCAGTTGCG
Organism: Entophlyctis luteolus; assembly: GCA_027604725.1. Taxonomy (NCBI): domain Eukaryota; kingdom Fungi; phylum Chytridiomycota; class Chytridiomycetes; order Chytridiales; family Chytriomycetaceae; genus Entophlyctis; species Entophlyctis luteolus. The sequence continues at coordinate 57,175 of JADHYT010000082.1, forward strand.
ACCTGGAACGGGAAAGGCTTATCCAAAGTGCCGGTGGGCAAGGACGGAAACTGATTGGGAGCGCCTTGGCAAAAAAAATGTTGATGGTCTTTTGGCGGGCGGAGGCGTCCCCGACATGTTTTGGAAGTCAAACAACGACGCAATGAAACATTTGCAAAAAGAAGCGAAGGGGGCGGTTACGTTTATAAAAGAAATTTATTGTTGAAAATGTTCTCGCAGAGTCTGTGTATATGCCAATCATGCCACGTTTGTAAATGGGCTGAACTGCCGAGCCAAAAATGAAAAACCAGATTGCATACCTCTTTAATCATGCGGACACGAGCGCTCGCATCGCGGTACGCATTCCTATAGTGAAAAATATTTTCTTGCAGGACTTCGTCCTTCGTTTTTGCACCTTCAAATATGCGCTTGATGTTCACTTCCAACTGTATTTTTTTTCCGTTTTGCGACAAACGTGAGAAAGTGGAATTTGGGATGGCAAGTATGCAAGCAGACCTGACTCCGCATATACGGTTTGGACAGCGACACCTGCATGTCCATCTTGCGATACCCGAGAATAAGGCCCATTCCCAAAGGCGTTGGAATGAACTTGTCGCCTTCCTTGTTGACGTATTCGCGGTCTTGAATTTTCTTGATGTGTTCGTGGATCGTGGCATCGGTTCCTGTTGATCTGTCAGAAAAGGAACACCGCGCGGGAGCTGGGAAATCGGCAGCATTACCGATACCCGAGCTTTCCATCTTCTCTATCAGCTGCCGCTCCGACAAGCATTCGGGCCGGGTCGTGGCGCCCTGCTGCAACATGAGAGAGTCGGGAATAAAGCGCTCGCCGAGCGCGAATTCAGGGATAGTTTTGTTCGACCACGACTCGTAGATATACACGTCCAGGTAGTTCTTTTCGTGCACTTGCTCGCCTGGGGCAAGTCCAAAGGAACATGTCAGAAAAAAGAGACGCGCGATGCGCGCTCACCAGAGGCATGGAACTGTTCGTTTGCGATACTGATATCAATAGTTGTGATGGACCCCTTTGCGTTTTCGGAACAGCACGCGAGGAACCGCCGTGTAATGAATTCATAGAGCTTTTTTTCCTCGCCGTTCAACTCTCCCGATCCTCCCACTGAAAATCGAGCCAGGGTGAATAATTTGAGCAAAGAAAGACTGCATCGAGCGCGTACCAGTTGGATGTATTGGCGGATGCGCCTCGTCATTGTTTTTTCCCTTCCGCGGAATTTTAAATCCACCATTTTCCAGCCTTTGAAATCGTGATTCATTTGAGCATCAGAACCCGCCAAGCAAAATAAAGGCTCACCTTGCGGCAAAGGCGCCCCAGGCCGGGTGGTTCTGCTGCGCACGGATGAGTTCGTGGAAGTCAAATGAATCCACGAATATGTCTGTTTCAGTGCGCGGGTAACTTATCCATTGGTTTCGGTACAGACTTTCGGCCACCTTTGTGGGAGGAAGAAGCTTCTTCAAAAAGACGCGGTTTTGCTAAGGCAGACTGTTACCTCCATGACACGATGTGCAGGCATGCGAAGTCTCGAGGTACAAAACTTCATCATTTCAATGGTCGTCAAGGGCAACGGTTTCCTGAAACGAAAAGACACTAAGCAGCGAACAAAACAACATTCATGGTCTACCATTTCTCCTTGGGTCTCTTCGAAACCGCCGTGACGGTCGCGACGGGATTCTCGACGCACGTTTCGTAGATGGAAGTCGCAATCCTATGATTGAATAATGCGGGGCGCTCCCAAAGAAACGAGCATTGCGAATCGTCCTTTTTCAGGACGACGTCGATTTTCCAGAACTTTTCTTCTTTGAACCTTAGTACTTTCTCGTATTGCTCTACGACAAAGCCAAGGGTAGGAAACTGGCAGGATCCTGAAAATGCCAGTCGAGTAAACGAACAGCGAAAGACAGAGACAAAAAAAATTCAACTGCACCATAGCTAATAATCATATCTGCCAATTGCTCGAATTCACCCCTTAGCTGAAGGGTTTGAAATCTCGTGAACGAGGCGCCGATCCGCAAATCCAGTTCTTGCCGCGCGTCGACGGCCAAAGCCTTCCGCATGTCAAGGTCGCCTAAAGAATTCCACGCGGACCGTATTTCCCTAAATAGTCGGGTTTTGGCGTCAACGAACCAGTAATTCGGACGCACCGCTCTTGAATGACCGAGAATTTCGCGCGCTTCACCACCAGCCTTGAATTGGACCGGCGACACACATCGGCTATCTCAGACCCGATATTCTCGCCTTCCAGATCGCAATCCGTCCAGATTACCAAATGGCTCGCGCCGCGGGACAGGGTTTGGAGATTTTTTTTGATTGGTTCGTTTTCCTGCCGATTTTAGCTTGAGCTCTGTGCGCGACAATGGCTATTTCGTGTTGATCACCTTTCGCACCATTTTGATCACGGGCGCGTCAAAACAGGCGCCCGGATCGCAGCCTTGCCAGCTTTTGTACTCGGGCGGAAAATCGCATTCATACAAGTGTCCGGAAACTGCCGTCATGAAGACCTGGCAGTTAGATCCTTGAAAATTCGTGTTGAATATGTAGTTTTTTATGTACTTGCAGTCGGTATTGTTCTTTGTAGCGGTGGTTGGGGGGGGGTGAGGCGAAAGGTTGGTTCATGGCGAAGCAAAATTTGGGGGCTGGAGTCCGAAACTTGACAAAAGCAATGGGACTCACAGTTTGCACGCGCCCTGCGCCGAGAATGTGGGCGACGCTCTTCGCGATCTGCAGGGTGTTTAGGGAAACACACAAGAGCGAAAATGGAGTCAGTGGAAGAGAGTAAGGTGCGCGCGGCGGCAAGGGACCATGTTCTTCTCGGCAACGCACACGATCTTCATGGCGGGAGGGAGACGGCGCCGGACGGCGGAAAATGCGCTCGCGTGGATGTACTCTCTGGGCGTGGCGCCGGGGCGGCGTGCGAAAGGGACGTGTTCGCAGGCTGCAGGCAGGGGCCGGAAATGGCGGGATGTGGACACTGCGCCCGTGGCCCAAATACGCTCCTCCTTTTTGTTGCCAGAAAAGTGCGTGAGCGACCTCCGGCCTCTCCTCCCGCCCATCCCCACCGCCCCTCGCCATCGCCGCCGTCATGCCTTATTCGGCGTTGCCGTGTGCGCACCCGCGCATCTTTTCTCGCATTTGACTGCGTTCCTGCTCCCGCGCATGCCGCTGCTGTGCTAAATCCTTGATGTGTGTTGTTGCGTTTGCAGATGCCAGTCATCAACGGCTCCAAGACTTCCAAGGTTCCCAAGCGTCCTTTCGAGGCCGCCCGTCTCGACGCTGAGCTCAAGCTTGCTGGTGAATTCGGTCTCAAGAACAAGCGCGAAATCTACCGTGTCGGTTTGACACTGTCCAAGATTCGTCGTGCCGCTCGTGACTTGCTCATGAGAGCCGAGAAGGACCCGAGACGTCTCTTCGAGGGAAATGCTCTTATTAGACGCTTGATTCGTGTGGGTGTGTTGGATGAAAGCAAGGCAAAGCTCGATTACGTTCTTGGTCTGAAAATCGAGGATTTCCTTGAGCGCCGCCTCCAAACCCAAGTCTTCAAGCTTGGATTGGCCAAGTCTATCCACCATGCTCGTGTTCTGATCAGACAGAGACACATTCGGTAATTAGTTTTTGACTGCCCGTGTGGGACATGCCGGAATTTATTGACTTGTTTTCCGCAGCGTGGGAAAGCAAATTGTGAATGTTCCGTCCTACATCGTCCGTCTGGACTCTCAAAAGCACATTGACTACGCCCTCACTTCACCCTACGGTGGTGGTCGCCCGGGTCGTTGCCAGAGAAAGAGGGCTAAGGCTGCTGAAGCAGGTGATGCCGAGGAAGCCGAGGAGGAGGAGTAAATTACTCGCTTCTTGGAGGATTGTGAGTCGTCGGTGGCCTTTGGAATATGTTTCCAATAAACTCAAATTTTTGATTCCATCAAAAGTACGTCAGCTTTTGGATTCGAATTGGGTTGGAGCAATCACTCTGTATTTTTGATCGCATTATCTTCGAAATCAACTAGCAATTGGCATTAATAGCGCATGAAAGAGTTCATCAATTGTTCTCATGTTTCAGGCAAGAAAAAAAAAAACTTTAAAATCGGAAAATATGAATAATAAAAAAAAAAAAAAAAAAAATTCACTGATGAAAGTGAGCGTTCAAAGACTGCAACTTGGATAAACCCTTCTCAAAAGACGACGTACGCTGTAAACCGCCACCTCCCGAGCTGCTAACCTGGGACACAATACTATTGCTGCTGTTGCGCCCCGAGATGGGGACGGAGCCGGAATAAGAACTCAGCTTATTCAGACCTCTTTCCGTAGACGGTGTCCTCTGCAATCCAATAGTAGTCGAATGTGTATAGGTGGGTGAGGCGCTGATTCCCTGGGCAGAAAAGGCGGCTTTTGTGGCCGCAGCTCGAATCGACACCCCAAATTTCTGGGCAGAGGTGTCATCGTCGCTGCTTTCGTCTTCGGAATACCTTGATCGCTCTCGCTGAGTGACCAACAAATCCATTTCCTCTTCGTCCTCATCTTCATCGCCAAGAACATTTGCTCGGTTAGAATTTCCTTCGCCGGCGTTTTCATCTTCATCATCACCATCGTCATCGCCGGATGCAAAACCCACTTTCCGCGGGTGGTACTCCTCCTGCTTGGCTCGATGGCTTAATATCTTCTCTTGTTGCAGTTTCAGTTGCTTTTGTTGATGTGGCGACAGCTGGAGCGACTCTTCCGAGTCCACAATATCACCAAAAGATGCCTTCGTAGCACCGAAAGTTGCGTCTCCTCGGTTTTCGGTAGCAGTACTCCTTCCGCGATCGACACCAGCATTACTTAGTGAAGAAGAAGATCCAGCAGAAGTGTCTTCGGCAAAGCGTATTGTTCTATGTAGAGGGCTTACCCCAACAGACACACCTGAAAGAACCGGGTTTGAGCCGAGGGAATCCATGGAGCCGAGATCGGAAGATGAAGAATGCTCAAGGGCGGCGGCAATAAGCTTGGCTTTTTGCCTGCGAGCGCGTTCGGCGGAAGAAGCGAGGAAGAAATCGGCTTTGCGGCCGGAAAGAGGTGCAACGACAGCTTGGCGTTCAAAATTTGCACGGATAGAACTCCTTGTAGCGCCAAATACATCTTTGGATGCAGCGTCAGAGCCTAATGCGCCAGCAGAAGACGAGAAGATGTCGGGATCGGAAGACGCGCGCATGCCAGGATATAAATCCCGCAAATTGGTGATATTCTGGGGAATGGCGCCACCCTCTTGCTTCTTTAAGGCAGACTTCAATTGAGAATTGTTCAAGTTGTTTTCATGATCGACGCAGACATCGCATGTCCTTGGACAAGACTCGTTGCCACAAGCAGGAGTAAGATGGGCTGGGTGGTTTTGGTTGGTTGCTGCTTTGTAAGCGGCTTGAAGTACGAGCAGCGGTTCGTAAGTATGAAAAGGGCCGTAGAGCCAGTTGACATCTCCGTCTTTATTCCTATATAAAGATATGAGATGAGAAGGTGGGGCGGCGAAAGTGTTAGGGACAGCAGCATGATAAGGGTAAATTGCTGACCAATCCAGAGACACGGGCGACACGGTCTTCAAGGCAAACTTCATCTGGAAAAACTTGCGCCAGCTTGCATTCTCGAGTCTGAGGAGTAACGAGGTCAGTAACGTTCGAGGGATTGATGGCGGGATGGGGAGTGGGAGAGGGTTTGAAGGCGTGCGCCACCTGGCGGGCACAGCACTCACAGGCACGGACAGAAGGCGAGACGAGGGCGGAGGACAAGGGAAACACACACCGCCTTCCGTTTGTCAGCGAGTCCTTGTTCTTTGTGGCGTTGCGCCAGCATTCGTGCAAATCAAACTCGTTGAAGTTGTGCGAGAGGTAGTCGACGGCAGTCATAGTGGGGGGAGTGGGGGGACTGTTTGCGGGAGGCAGGGCAGACACGGACAGGGAGAGAGCGAGACAGAGAGCAGAGAGACAGAGAGACAGAGAGCGAGAGTGTCAGACAGCCGAGGCAGGGGCCGGGGGGGCAGGCAAACGAGGAGCAGGCGGGTTTCTGTTCTGTGTTTTCTTCTTTGTGCCTGGCTGTGCGTTGCCTTTCCTCTCTGCCGATTCCGATTGCGCGGGCCTGGCCGGGTCAGGGTCGTCACAAGCAATCCGGCCCTTCCCGATCGCATCAGCCTGGCCTCCCCCACACCCTCCCCCCCACCTTCCCCCCACGCAGCCCCCTTTCCGTTGCCTGCGCCGCACCTCCCCTTATGCCCACGGTGTCCTCCCCACCTGCCGCGCCCCGCCCCGCCCCGCACCCCCGGCTCGTATATTTGTCGCTCGCTTTTTTGCCTTTCCCAAAAAAACAAAGAAAAAAAACACGTGATGCGCCCGCCCGCCTACTGCCGGTGACTCATACTTACGTGTACCAAACGGACAGATAGCAAAAACAAAAACAAAATAATAAAAAAATAAAGACAAAATAATCGTAAACTATTAATGTCTCTGTCCCACTTGAACGTCGTGGCGTCGTCGCCCGAGACCGCCCTCACAGCGGTTCGCTTCTACTCTTCGTTGGGGTTTAGGATTCTGGAATCCCCCAATTCCAACTCTGGTCCCGTGTGGATGAACCTGTTCCCCGAGAATCCAAAGGCCCTCGTCCCGCCAGTCTGCATGCGCATTTCTGTGTCCGCTGCATCAACCTCCGTTCCGCCCTTCGCTGATGAGCAGGAAGCCATTTCGTTGTTAGAGAACCACAAAGGCGAGTGTCCTGTGGAAGGTGCCGCTTTCTACTTAAAGGCTTCGAACATCAACGTGAGTGTGATTTTTGCTCCTCGTATCGATGCGTGATCATCCGTCTGTTTTGTCGTTCGTTTTTGTTTGTTTTTTCGCCCTCTCTGGCTTTCCCTTTTACCAAAATTTTGCACTTTCCAGGCGATTCATAGTCGTCTGTCGTCAAACGGCTTCCCATCGCTGGTTTATGCTTCTGTAGATAGTCCATTTCTCACTCTGGTGGCATTTGATCCTGTGGGAAACCTCCTGTCTGTTGTGGATGACGACGACTTCCTGCCCTCCCACGCAAATTCTCGCTCCCCCTCAACTCGACCTGCCCTTGTGAATCCCGAACACCCTCCAGCTAACATTGATGAATCCGTCCCGATGATTTCTCTGGAAAATCTTCCTGACCGCCTCGATGCTTATCTTCCACTCGATCACGTACCAGATTCAGCTACTATAACGGGAAAGACGCAACAAGCACCAAAGAAGATCGGCGTTTTGACCAGTGGTGGGGACTCCTCGGGAATGAATGCAGCAGTTCGCGCGGTCGCCAGAATTGCTCTTCAAAGAGGCTGCATTCCTTTCGCAATTCATGAAGGATACGAAGGTATTTGCTTGTTTGTTTGCTCTGTATAAATTTCTTCTTTCAGGTCTCGTGCAAGGCGGGTCTTTGATTCGCAGGCTTGGGTGGGATGATGTGCGCGGATATTTGTCGATCGTAAGTGTCAACGCATATCGTGAGTCGTTCCTCAACATTGGAGCCTAGGGAGGAACTTTGATAGGCACCGCAAGATCCCAGAAGTTCAGGACACGTGAAGGTCGACTTCTAGCAGCGTTCAATATGATCAAAAACGGCATCGACGCTCTTATCGTTTGTGGCGGTGATGGTTCTCTGACTGGTGCTGACCTTTTGAGATCCGAGTGGAAAAGTCTCGTGGATGAACTTGTAGAGAGTGGTCTGTCTTTGTGATTTATTGATATCCCGGTGCCATGGTTTGTTGACTTTTTTCTTTCAAGGACAACTAGTTGCTACCGAATGCGAGCACTTGCGGGACAATTTGACAATTGTTGGTCTTGTAGGATCAATCGACAACGATATGTCTTCGACAGGTTATGTTCACTCGGGGAAACGGGCATTGACGAGAAAACGCAGATATCACCATTGGCGCTTTCACGTCGTTGCACCGAATTTGTGAGAGTCTGGACTCTTTAACCTCAACTGCGTCCTCGCATCAGCGAGCGTTTATTGTTGAAGTAATGGGCAGGCATTGCGGCTGGCTGGCACTCATGGCAGCTATCTCAGTTGGGGCCGATTGGGTATTTTTGCCGGAACGTCCACCTCCTTTGGATGCCGTAAAATACGGATCCAACTGGGAGGATGAAATGTGTGAAAGATTGGCACAGGTTTGCGCCTCATCTACTTATGCTTCGGTGAAGTGACTAATTCGCTGAAGAACCGAAAACTTGGATCGAGAATCACTCTTGTAATTATTTGCGAAGGGGCTATTGACCAAAACTTGAACCCAATCAAGCCGGAATATATCAAGTCCGTTCTGGAAACAAGACTTCAATTCGACACACGAGTTACCACCTTGGGCCATGTTCAACGAGGTGGGGCACCTTGTGCCTATGATCGATATCTCGTGAGTTTAACAATCTGGATTGGCAAATTTGCGTTTACTTTGTTGGACTATAGGCCACTGTTCAAGGAGTGGAGGCTGTCGAAGCAGTTTTGCGCTCGACCCCGGATACTCCGTCTCCTATGATCGGAATGAGTCAGCACAGAATAACCGCGGTTCCTTTAATGGATGCTGTGAAGCTTGTGAGTTTCAAGCCGAACCCCTGTTTGAAACATGACACAAAGTTCGCAGACTCACGAAGTAGCGGAATCGATTAGCCAGAAGAACTTTAAAAAAGCTATGGACCTTCGGGATCCAGATTTCACTCGTGCCTACGATGCATACATTGAATCTCATCTTTTGGGAGACAAGCACCTTCCTGCCGAACGGCAACTCAGGATTGGTATTATCCACACCGGAGCTCCGGCTGGTGGCATGAATGCCGCCACTCGAATCGCAGCCCGTCTTTGCTTGAACAGAGGTCACACTCCGCTCGCCATCATGAACGGATTTTCCGGCCTTTGCCGCGGTGAAGTTTCCGTTTTGTCATGGCAGCAAGTGATTAACTGGCAATCAATGGGTGGGTCTGAGCTTGGAACAAATAGGGACCATCCTCTTCCCGTCGCTGGAACTTATGCCGCCAAGCTCGATATTTCTGATGCTTATGCAACTTCGTTCATCGATTGCGGAAAAATTGCCTATTTTATGCAAAAATTCAACATTGAAGCCTTGATGTTGGTGGGAGGATTTGAGGCGTACACGGCTCTTTTGACTCTCGATGCTGCGAGACCGATTTTCCCTGCGTTTTGCATTCCAATGATCAACCTGCCCGCCACTGTGAGCAACAACGTTCCTGGCACAGACTTTTCGTTGGGCAGTGACACTGCCCTCAACATTATTGTCGAAGCCACCGACACAATTAAGCAAAGTGCAACGTCCTCTCAGAAAAGGGTATTTGTCGTGGAAGTCCAAGGCGGAAACTGCGGGTTCGTTGTATATTTTTGTTTTCGATTTCCTTCTGTTCGGTTGATATGGGAAAGGGCCTTACTCTTCTTTCAGATACTTGGCTGTACTAGGCGGCCTCGCGTCTGGTGCCACTACAGTATACATTCCTGAGGAGGGGATTTCATTGGATATGCTGCAACGGGACGTTAAGCACATGAATGCTAGGTATGAAAAGGAACAAGCCGACGAGCTTAGTGGCCGGGTACAAATCAAAAGAAGTGAAGGACGCGTGATTTTGAGGGCTGAAGCAGCATCGTCGACGTACACCACACAAGTTGTGTCGAATATTTTGCGTCACGAAGGCTGCGGACTTTTCGACAGTCGTACGGCGGTTTTAGGGCACCTACAGCAAGGAGGTGTGCCTTCCCCACTTGACCGCGTGCGCGCCACTAGGCTTGCAGTTGACTGCGTGGATTGGATTGAAAAGGCCTTTGTGCAAGCCAGCACCGGCGCTGTGGATGATCTGGGAGTCTTTTCGGTCATGCGAGGGTACACGAAAAAGCCTGAGCATGCCGTTGTGATTGGCATTCGCGGGGCTGAAATCACATGCACTCCTGTTCAGTCCTTGTTGACAGAAACGGACATCAACAAGAGACGAGGCACGAAGTCGTGGTGGATGGGACTCTTGAAGCTTATCAAAGTGCTCTCGAAGTATTATTACACAGAGCCGTAAGGAACTGTGTGATTTTTGGTGCGGCGACGATGTTCAATGTTTTTCTGGGGATAAAATAAATTTTAAAAAAAAATAAAAACACAAGGAGATGTTTAAGTCTCTCAGTCGACTTAACGCCTTTCCGAAGGTGGAAAAGAATATTCAGCAGACTTCCGTTTTGGGAGGTACGCAGCTCCTTTTGTGTTACGAGGCTCATCTAACGCGCGAAATCGGTGGAATTCGGATCTGATACATTCGACGCTGATCATCTGCACTGATTTGTCGCACATGTAGGAGTTCTCACGGTGCTCGTTGCTGTCCTGCTTTTCTTCCTCACAATCGCCGAGTTCATCCAATATGCGTCGATTACTCAGAAATACGAATTCCTGGTCGACCGAACACCCAATAGTATGGGCGCACACATAAACATCAATGCAGACATAACCGTTGCTATGGCTTGCGAAAGTAAAACCGGGGCATTCTTTTTTTTTTTTTTTTTTTCTGCCAGCGAAACACAACTAATTTTCTTTTTTTTCCTCCTTTCTTTCGCATATCCCGTAGACCTGAGGATCGACGTTTTGGATGTTTCCGGACAGTCAATCCATGCCAAGGCCGACGATTTTACGAAAACACCGGTGTGTTTGTGCGAAGTTTTTCCCTGGCGCTCCTTCGAACTGACAACATTTCGCGATGTGCGGCATAGGTTCGATTTCACACTGAGGGTCTAGTTCCGTTGGGGTATGTGTTTTCTTGCGCGGTCAGTTAAATGATATTCGTTTCTTTTTTTTTTTTTTTCTTCGTTGTTTTATTTGCAAGGTTTCGGAAATCGAAATCGAAGCTCGACGTTCACAAAATCGTTGCAGAAGCTCAAAACCGACAGCGGGATCGAATGATTCGCACTGGCGGTGAGCTCGTTCTCAGTTTTTGCTTGCGGAATTCGCTCTCCTTGGCTCATCGGTTTTTCTTCTTCGAGCAGATTTAAATGCTTGCAGGATAAAAGGGCACATTAGCGTCAATAGAGTTGCAGGCATGTTTCATATTACGGCGTTGGGTCATGGATACATGGACTTGAAACATGTTCCGCATGAAGGTAAAAAAAAAATCGCAATGGATCGTCGACTCACTGATGTTTATCATCTCAGCCATGAATTTCACGCATCGTGTCGATAAGCTGTCCTTCGGTATTGATTATCCAGGCTTGGTGAATCCGTTGGACAGCTCCCTCGAAATCGCGGACGGTTATTTTGAAATGTTCCAATACTTTGTCAGCATTGTTCCGACCATTTACGTGGACAAGCGAAGAACGTTTGGTAGCGTCATTCTGGCAAATCAGTACGCCGTGACAGACCACAAAAAAATTGTTGGGCATGAAACCCGAGAGGCAGGAATTCCAGGTGTGTATGAAGCGGGGTCGTGTGGTTATGTGTGTTTTGTTAACATGTTTATTTTGTTTTACTGGTTCACAGGAATATTTTTGAAGTACGACATTGAGCCGATCTCGGTGCGGGTGACGGAGTCGCGGGCGAGCTTCATGCACTTCCTCACCCGGCTCTGCGGCATCACTGGTGGTATCTACGTGACCGTGGGATTGATGAATAATCTAATCCGGTTTGTGGGCAAGGTGACGGGGCTTGGGTCTTAATTTTGGAGTATCAAATCATTGAAAGAAGGAAAAACTTGTCAATTGAAACAAAAATTTTATGCGGGTTGTCCGGTTCCTTCCGCTGGCGCTGGCGGTGCTGGCGGCCATGTGGTTACTGCTCGAGGAGGCGCACTTCCGTGCGCATAGCGTCCAGAGCGTGTTGACTTCCTCGAGCGAAATCAAAGATGCATCCATCGAGTCCAAAATGGCGAGTCTCATTGCCATGCAATATCTCGTGGATCCTCGTATTGGGTCTGCTCTGGATGGGCATGTATGGGTCGGTGCCACTGTTCCAAACGGCATGGTTAAGGTCGGCATCGACACGGACCATTCCGAGGTTGGCTATTCCACGTACGGAAAAGTCTACGGTCTGTCGCACACTCACGTCTCGGGCACCGGTGGAGGTCGCAGCTATCAAAATATGGTTGTGTCGCCACACTGGTCCGTAGACTCGCGCTTGCCACCACTCTCGTCAGTGCTTTCCTCAACGAGATCAAATGAAATCGCTGGTGCTGGATTCTATCACGTGACTCTCGACGAAGTCGCTCTGAATATTTCGCTGACAGCGTCGAACAAGGTTGGCGTTCACAAATGGTCTTTCGCGCCACCGGAACATGCGGCAAATGCATCGTCAGCAACTTTCCATGTGTTCTTTCGTCTGGCGCACGACTCGATGCTGTTCAACGCGGCAGAGGTCAAATTCGTCTCGCTCTCGCGCATTGTTTTGTCGGGCGCATTCAATGATCCCTGGACAAGTGGTTTGGGCTTGGCCCCGCAACGAGGAAACTACAAGGTGCATGCGTGCGTGGATTTCGAAAGCGCCCAGCCATCAGGCTACGGCGTTTGGGGCCAGTCCTCGATATTGGGGTACGACACAATCGAAAGAAGCAAGGTGGAGGTCGATCTTGACAAGGCTGCCCAGTTTGCATTCACAAACTCAAACGACACCGGGTCGTTTGGGGTTTCGTCTTCTGGGTTTGGAAACGGTTTGTGTGCCCTTTAAAAAAGGAAGCATTGTGGCGCACCTCTTATGAATTCTTACGGCAGGCGGAAAATCAATGGGTGCGTATCTCTCATACACGTTCGAAAACCCACAGCCGCATGACGCCAAAGAAGTGGAATTTCGGTTGGGATTGTCCTATCTTTCGCAAGAAAAAGCGTGTTCCAATCTGGATGAGATGAAGCCAGAGTCCTTCGACTCAATCCGAAAGCAGGCCTCGCAACTTTGGGAAGAAATGGTGGCTGGATCCATTAAAGTTTCTGGCCCCCTGGAGGATTCCGATATGAAGCTCTTGTATTCAAACTTGTACCGAGTGTTCCTAATGCCCGTTGACAAAACCGGAGAAAACCCAGATTGGCCTGAAAAAGATCGAAATGAAAAGCCCTACTTCGATGACTTCTGTATGAAGTTTCTTTTTCTTGTTCCGGTTTCTGCGTTATAACATTATTCCTTTTTATAGACTGTATCTGGGACACATTCAGGACCTTAAATCCTTTGCTGACTCTGATAGCTCCTTCACTTGAAGCAAAAATGCTGAATTCTCTCATTGTTACTGCGCAGAATATGGGGGGATTGCTCGGCGATTCCCTAAACGGCAACAATTGGGGGATCGTTCAGTCAGGATCCAATGCTGACATACTCTTTTCCGAAGCGTTGCAAAAGGGAATTCCGGGTGTCGATTACAATTCTGCGTTCGAATTGCTTCTGCGACAGATGGACACGGACCCCGAGGACTTCCTTTTCCAAGGGCGCGGCGACATGAAAAGCTGGAAAACCATCGGTTACATTCCTGCAGTATCAACCAGTGGAGTCGGATCTCATTTCAGGCGCAGCAGCGGCTCACGAACGGTAGAGTATGCTTACGGCGACTTTGCGATTGCGCAGATGGCACGGATATTGGGGCAGTACAAGAACGAAACGACTTTTTTGCAGAGGAGTAACAATTGGGAAAACCTATGGGATGACTCTCGTTCTAGTCATGGATTCACGGGTTTTTTGGTGCCGAAATACCAAGGCGAATTTATTGACTTGGATCCTGCATACGGTTGCATTGTACGTGAATCACCCGTTGTTTTCTTCATTATGTTTCCTAAAAATTCTTCAGCCTCAACGTGGCGGGAACGCTGAGTTTTATGAAGATTGCTCTTGGACTTACAGTTTCTACGCACCCCACAATATGAGCCGTGTCATTCAAAAAGTTGGAGGTGACGATGCCTTCATCAAGAGAGTCGATGCATTTTTCGATCTTGGAATATACAATCCTGGAAACGAGCCTGGATTTCTTGTCCCGTTTTTATATCACTACGTTGGCAGACCGGATTTATCAGTCGCTCGCAGCATCAACATCACGGATCACCTTTTCCTTCCCGTACCGGAAGGGCTGCCTGGAAATGATGATGCCGGTACTATGGCGGCTTTGCATATCTTTTGGTCTTTGGGACTGTTTCCGATTGCTGGACAAGATATTTGTGAGCAAACTTCTTTTTTGTCATTTATTGCAACCTTATTGAACGCTGTTGAAGATTTGATATTGTCGCCCGTGTTCGCGCAATCTCAGATTCGTCTTGGTATTGAATCAAACAAGTACTTACACCTGATCGCGAGGAATTTGACAACTGAGAACCGCCAAGTGCTTAGCGCAACACTAAATGGCCAGCCACTAACACGGGCTTGGATTCGCGACAAAGAGATCCGGAACGGGGCAACAATTGTTCTAAATATGGGGAGCACATGGACTGGTTGGGGGCAAAAGCATCGGCCACCAAGTTATTGAGATGGATGGACGGAGGATGGCGTTTATGAATTTATTTCTATTTCTGAAATATTGTCCCCTTTCTTCCTGGTGAAATATTAAATATGTTTGTCGCAGCAGGTTTTTGTTGCTTAGAACCCGGAATTGCAAATGCAGGTATTTCTTCAAGGCTATGGCAGGTGAGCATGTGAAACACCGCGTCGTGTTTCACTTTCACTGGTGCGCCACGTTGGAGTGACTGCAGGTTTTCTTTTGGCTGCTTAAGTGTCGGTTCGTATGTGAAAAACCGCTGGATATGGTTGAGCAGCAGATTCAACAAGTAGTCTAGTTGCTACCTTTTGGTTTTTAACTGTTATTAAATCCGGCTCAATAGCCCAACACTCCGCAATCTTTCTCCTTGCGCATTGCTCTGTGAACAACGAATTATTGACTGAAAGTACGCAGTTACCAAAAAATAAAGCGGATTAGAACCTCTCCATTTTTTAACGATGTGGGCTTGTATGGCCTTTTGGCGCATCGCCTTGACTTTTTGGCCAAGGTCCAGTTCTTCTGCTGGATGAGTTAATATATGCGAGTCTCTTACAAAATTGAAAGACCTTTCACATCGACATTTTCGTTGAAATCCTTTTCAATGCCGTCTGTGAAATCAAAGATGTTACTACCGTTGACCGTGCCGTGTCAAGCTTACGTTTCCAAGTTTCTAGGACGTCCTTTTTGACGATTTCTCGGTGTGTGGTTATCAATTGATTCTGCTGTTTCTCCAGCGCACTTTCTTTTTTGACATCTGCTGGCAGCGGCATATATGTCCTCGGATCATCTATCACCCAGGGCACCTCCTGACCGAAAATCCCGATGTGAGTTCCTACACTGTGTAAGTTAATGTTCATGAAGAATTCTAGGTACCATCAGATGTCCACACTCTAACTGTACAGTCTTTTGATGAAGTCAGAATGACGTCGTGTGCATGCACGTAGTTGACACTTGTATTGGGTTAAATTGAAATGTGGCTGACAGTTTCAACACCTTGATATGCTCTGTATATGTGCTCTCCAAAATGTTTTCATTATAACCTGACTTTCAAAATCCCGTGCGTCCCTTTTGTAATTATCCAGTGAGAATAATTTCAGGTCAAAAACCTGGACAGGTTATGTGAGCGTGTGACAAACACGTTTTGAATTACTTACTCTCAAGTGGCCCCGAGATCCTCCAAGCATCAGCATAGTGCTGTCAGGATTCAGTGCCATGGTTCCCAAACCTTCGTCCTCCGTGATTTGGCAGTTCATCTGATGGTCGAACGTCAATAAGGCCATAAACAGATACTGCGAACCTCGTACACCATTATGCCGTCGTATATATCCCAAAATCTCAAATACCCATCTGCATGACATGAAATCAGTGGTATTTTGTGCCACCTAGATCCCATTTTTTCTGGATTTTGCAAAAACAAAATCTCGAAGTCCAAACTCTTAGCCCAAATTGTTGGAATACAGAAACTGCTAACCTTTTCCACCACTTTTTCTTCTTTACTTCGCAGCTCCAGGAACGGCTCCCTCAGGGTCAATTTGATATATCCCGATTCTAGGTTCCAGACTACAATAACCCCGTCGGCACTCGCGGTTGCAAGAATGTTCGGGGCACAGAACGCAACAGAAGAAATATCATCTTCATGTCTGTTCTATGTCGTTGAACTCTGATTATCGGATAATTTTCCAAACCCTTTATGAGCGCCCCAACCGGATCCATTGAGAACGCGAACTGGATGGGTTTCGAAATGATCCGGATCGTCGACAAATATTGCTATCTGCTTATCCCAGCCTACAGCAATAATGTAATGATTCGATCCCTTTTCGCACAATCATTCTCAATTTGTTTGGTATCTTGGGGCCTACTAACCATTTCCACGTACACCACGTCAGTCGTTTCTAGAATATTTTGCTTCATCATTTTTCGCAAGATCATACCATTGTTGAAGTTCCACATCTGCGCAACCAGCTGTGAAACTGCTTGTGGGTCAGGGAACTAAGGCTTACTTTGACGATTCCATCTCGACTTCCAGTGATAAGCCGCCTTCCACTTTTATCAAAGCACATGGCAGTGATTTCAAGCTTCTGTTAGCTGGTTTAGAAAGAAACTTGCCGGGACTGTCGTCGGGGGGGCACGCACCGCATGAGCGTTGTGGAATTGAAATATTTTATCCCCCGATGCAAGATCCCAAATTGAGACTGTCCCGTTTTGGCAGCCGCTCACAACTTGGTGAAAGTTTTCGTTGAAAAGAGCTGAAACAACTTCCGCATCATGGCTTCGAGCTATGGAAAGCCTCATGTTTTTGTACATCTGCAATTTTGCGCTTTAGCGCAAGAATGGCTGCGCTCTACTGACCGGCCAAGTCTCCAACTTATTGCTACCTGTCAATAGCTGTCTGTTTGTCGAATCGAAATAGATTGACGAAATAATGTTTTCCGGTCGATGAGGCACTTTGTCCATCAACGTTTGCAGGCAATTCAAATTCCGGATGTTCCATATTTTTATTACCTGAAAGATTGTCAGCAAAAACTACTTGGTACCAACTGCCTGCCTTGTCTTCAGAAAGACTTATCAGCTGGCTATCTTCATGATTGATAATTAAGCTCGTTATTCCAGCATTGTGTCCAGACAAAGTTCCCGCGGGTTTCGAAAGAACGTATGGATTCCACAGCCGTCTGGAATTGCTCTGAAAATGGCAAATGATACCGAAATAAGGCGTTACATAATTTTGTCCCGGCCTCCTGTCACAAGAAAACTTGGTCTTCGACACACATCGAAGCATTTTATTCCTTTTGGGACGTGGATGTATCGAACTGTTTTTCTCTCCAGATCTCCAATTACTAGGGACTTTGTGCTCTCCGAAGCGCATGATACAAAGGCATTCATTTCTTGATAATACTGCACTTTGACGACCCAGTCATTGTGTATTTTTCTCTGCATTTTTTTTTCTGTTCAGCAAACACAATTTTGTTTTCTGCCGACTGCGAACCCGGTAAAATGACAGGCTATTCTTCCGAGAATTGTCTTTGCGAAGCAATTTTGCAGGTGTAAGCTGTTCGCAACTGTCGCTGTCCGCAGAGCTGTCGAAAAGGAATCTCCGTGTAACATGGAGGACATTCACGTAACCTCCATCATCTCCAAAGAGCACCATTACGCCATTATCATCATATTCAGCTAAGTGGGCGTCAACAAACGGAATGCAAAAGTCTGAAAGATTTACGCGAGTATGCGAGGCATAATGGATTACTTTCGAGTTGCGCAATGCAGGCTATCATTCTTGGCTTTATGGAAAGGATGTCAAAAATGCAGAGCCTAAAAACTTCGTGAGAATGCGTTTGGAAGGCAAATAAGATTACTGTCTGTCATCCGTTATAATGACGAGTTTTGCGTGATCGTGGACAAAGACGGAGTCGGAAACCCATGACATGTTCGAAGAAAACTTCTTAGTATCGATGGTTTTCTGCAGCTTGAGATTTAATCCGTACAAGCCCACGATGCCTTCGCGACTGAAATAAAGCATCAGCCAATGCATCCTTGAACACCTCACCTGACTGTGATGTACTTCCGTTCTTTTGCAACAAAATCTATTCGCTTGATCATGTCTTTATGCGGGCCATTTGTCAGTCGTCGCGCTTTCTCGTCAATCACGTTTATCTATTCTTCTCTTGAGAGCAAGCTCAAACAGCATCTGCTATACCAGCTTTTCAGTTTCGCCCATCGAGCCCGCCATCATGTAGGTGGAAAACTCGTCCCAGTCAACTGTGCCGTCGGAATTTGCATCGATCTTCATGAAAAGCATTGTCATTTGGTCATGGCTGAGACCGCCTCCAAGCACTTTCCCGAAGACCTCGCGAAACTGGACTTGGAATTTTTGTTTTCAGACACGAAACTTCAAAAAAGACCTGTAACCTTGTTTATGTCAAAGCCGCTGCTTCCATCCTCGTTTTTGTGAGCATGAAAGGTTTGCATGAGTTGTTCGAAGTGTTGAATATTCATGTACTGCTGGACATCGCTGTTAAAGCTGGAAAAACGAAATCAGAGTTTGATCAGTCGGGGAGTCGAACTTACTTTGCGGTTCTACCCCCGCTTTTCTTTCTGGTCATCATATGAGGAAGATTCGCGTCTGTCGCATTAAAATTTTCGTTCGAGTCGCGTTTCAATTCCTGCAGTTGCCGTTGATCGGCTGTATTTTGGAAGCTACTTGGTACGTTCCGATTTGGAGAAGCGTCAGTAAGTTGACCTGGATCTCGCGAAGCAAATGGAGAGCCCTGCAGATTGCGCGCGCGATCGCCGTTTATTTCAGGCAACATCGACGAAAATGATGAAATTGGAAATCAATTGCAACAAAAGCCCACATATCATTAACTCTGAAGTCGAACTCTTAGACCAATTTCGCTGCAGACGCATGCAATGTCAAGTGGCAGCCAAGAAGGAGGCTTCGAACTATAGAATAATTTTATCGGCAAAATATTCCAACATCATTTGGAACCGAAAAAAGAATCCGCCAATCGGAAAAGAATGACGGCGACGGTGCCTTCGACGTTCTTCCGCATCCACGTCGCCAGCACCGAGTCGGTATGTCTGGCTCTCACTGCGATTAATGGAAGTATACAAGTTTTGGTAATGCGATATTTCACTAGGATTGGCCAGACACCGTCGAGTTCGTCCTATTCGCGATGGTTGGCATCTTAGACGTCGTCGTCGATGTGAAAAGTCGCATCGTTTCTATTGAGTGCGACCCGTCTCAGCTGTCTGAAGATATGCTGGTTTCTGTTTTGGCTTCATCTGGTTTAGTCGCATCGGTGCTTCCTGACGCCAGTAATACAACTGGGTCGATACTTCACGAACCCAGTCCGAGCAAGACTATCGCAGGAGACGAAACTGCTGTGGATGTTGCAGATGATCCTGAGTCTCCTCTGTTGAACTCTACCGGATCTGTACAGGGATCACGTCCGTCTGAGACAGCAGTAGCAGTGCTTGAAATTGAGGGAATGACCTGTGCTGCGTGCGTGAACACTATCGAATCTGTAGTCAGCAACGTTCAAGGAGTGACTTCTATCAAAGTTTCTCTGCTAGCTCAAAGGGCGGAGATAACATTCGATCCAAATGTCATCGAAATCACTGCTCTACCAGATCTGATCGAAAACATGGGATTCGGAGCCGCTCTGTTGAAACAGGAAGAACAAGGTACTGTGACTCTTCAGATACACGGAATGGTCTGCGGTTCTTGTTCCGGTACGATCACACAGGAAGTCAGTAAAATGGACGGAGTAAAATCTGTGTCGATTAACCTTCTGGCGAATACTGGTACTTTCGTTTTTGATAAGAACGTGGTGGGAGTACGAGATATCGTGGACAAGATTGAAGATATGGGTTTCAATGCCTTTCTCGATTCTGGAGGCTCAAATTCTCAATTAGACTCCCTGAAGCGAACTCGGGAAATCCAGGAATGGAGAAAATCGTTTTGGAATGCGTTTTTTTTCGCTCTGCCAGTGTCGTGCTTTGCAATGGTCTTGCCAAAGTCACTTGTCAGCATACCTTTGTTTCCGGGGCTGCATTTGGGCGTCTTAGCGGAATTTCTTTTTACTATTCCGGTGCAATTTGGGGTTGGTGCACGCTTCTATAGATCGGCTTTTAAAGCCGTCAAGCATGGAAGCTACACGATGGATGTTTTAGTCGTACTTGGCACTACTGTTGCATTTGCATTTTCCCTGGCAAGCATGATTCGTTCTGTCGTTCTTGGATCTAGTCGGTCTCCGGAAGTATTTTTTGAAACAAGTGCGTCATTAATTACGTTTGTCACACTGGGTCGATATTTGGAAAACTTGGCCAAGGGAAAAACTTCCAATGCGTTAGCAAAGCTCATGTCACTTTCTCCATCCCATGCGATCTTGTTGGAAGTCAATGGTAAAACAGGAAAATCTGCGGAACGCAAAATTCCGTCAGAGTTAATACAACCTGGTGATATCATCAAGATTGTTCCTGGTGAAAGAATTGCCGCTGATGGCGTTGTTGTTTTTGGTACAACAAAGTATGTGAGTGTTGATCTCCGGCTTCTTTCTCAAGAGTTCTATCAGGGTTGACGAATCTCTGGTCACTGGGGAATTCCGAGCGGTGGAGAAAAATGTGAATGACTCGGTTATCGCAGGCACGATAAATAGCACCGGGATGATTCACATGCGAGCAACTCGAGTTGGAACAGACACAACACTCTCACAGATCCTTAAGCTTGTCAGCGATGCACAAACATCGAAAGCACCAATTCAAGATATGGCTGACAAAATTGCAAGCGTGTTCGTACCAACCATTGTTGCACTTGGTCTTCTTACATTCATTGTCTGGCTCATGGTGTTCATGTGTACCGATTTTCTGCCGCCAAGTTTCGCGGGCGACAAGTACTTTTTCGCTGTAAAGCTTGGAATAAGCGTAATGGTTGTTGCATGCCCCTGTGCGCTTGGTCTTGCAACTCCGACGGCTGTAATGGTCGGTACCGGCGTTGGAGCTGAACTTGGCATCCTTATTAAAGGTGGCGGCCCACTGTCTACAGCTAGCAAAGTCAACAAGATAATTTTTGATAAAACTGGGACTTTGACCATTGGGAAAATGGGGGTTGTGTCGTTTATTCTGAACGACTGCGACAAGTCAAGCGAAGAATACGCATCAGTCCGTGAGTTGGGACCATCTCAATTATTGGGAATGGTCGGGACCGTCGAAGAAGCCTCTGAACACTCTATCGGTAAATCTCTGGTCAAATATTGCAAAGACACGATGAACTCTTCTTCATTCGGATTTGCCTTGCATAGCTTTGAAGCAGTTCCAGGGCAAGGTGTAAAAGCAGTTGTGTCCAACACAGTTTCTGTACAGTTCAATGTTTGCGTCGGGAATTCTGAGTTTCTCATTTCGCAAGGGTGCAAAGTTTCGTCAATCGATACGGATGCGATTCAGTCACAAGAGAAACTAGGCCTCACCGTGGTTCTTGTGGCTATTAATCAAATTTATTGCGCCCGCTTCGCGCTATCTGATGTTCTCAAACCCGAAACGAAAGCCATGGTATCTGCATTGAGAGCGTTAGGGCTGGAAGTTTGCATGATAACAGGCGATCAGGAACTCACGGCCAGAGCTATTGCGAAACAATGCGGGATAAGCGAAGTACACGCTGGCGTTTCTCCTGCTGGGAAAAAACTAATTGTCGAGCAAATGCAAAATGATGGTAATATAGTTGCGATGGTCGGGGACGGTGTGAACGATTCGGCATCGATTGCGCAAAGCGACGTTGGAATAGCCGTTTTCGGCGGCACTGACGTTGCTATTGAAGCTGCAAGCATTGTACTGATGCGCGAAGACATTATGCAAATAGTTACTGCATTGGATTTATGTCGAAAGATATATTCCCGCATTCTGCTCAATTATATGTGGGCGACTGGCTAGTAAGTTGTTTGCAGCAATTTTCTCGTTATAGTAATTCTTGCACCAGCAACCTTCTCATGGTTCCGTTAGCAATGGGTGTAGGATTGCCTTGGGGAATTTTCTTGCATCCGATGATTGCTGGGTTAACCATGTCACTTTCATCCGTTAGCGTTGTACTATCATCGCTGTTGTTACGAGCATACCGAAGCCCTTCAATTTCACGCAAAACAGGAGATACCGGAGATGAAGGAAGTGCTGCCGCATATGTCAGCACCACCGGGATTTTATTGGAATCTTTGAATTTTGAGGAGGAAGTTGCTGAGACCTCTCAGTTTGCACCGACGTTCGGTGGAGTTAAGGCGTTCTTGGGGCAGATGGTGGGTCTGAGGAGTGGCCATCGGTACTCGGCGCTTGGATCGACAGCTCTCTCGTCGGCGCCGTCGTCGGTGGGTTTGGATGTTGCATGAAGACCGGAACTTGTCCAAAAAGCACAAAAAAAAAACACACGAGCAGTCCACAACGCTGAAATGGACTCCAAGTCACGGCGCGAAAGGAGCCGATCACCCGACCGCAAGCGACCTAGAGCTGACCGCAGCGAAAGAGATAGGGACAGAGACAGGGATCGGAGAGACCGTGACCGAGACCGAGGCGACCGAACGGATCGCGACCGAGACAGAGACCGCGACCGAAACGACAGAGATAGAGACCGCGATAGCGGCCGGAGAGGCGAACGTGACCGCGACCGAGGTGACCGCGAAAGGGGGGAGAAAGACAACGGTAGAGGAGACCGCCCGCCTATCGTTCCCATCCATGAGCGTGTTCGCAAACTCACTTTCTGGGATATGCCTCCAATTGGATTCGAAGGCATGACGGCGGAGCAAGTGAAACTGACAGGTTACTTTTTTTGCATACTGGAGGTGTTTTTGACTTCCAGGTTTCTGCCACAGGTCATTTCCCGCTTCCGGGCGTTGCTTCCAAAGCCGGTGGGCATGCATATGGCATGGGAATGGCAAGTGTAATGTCTGGAATGGGTTTGGCAACCATGAGCGGGATGATGACGGGCGGCGAGTTTCCTTTGGCATTTGGGACTGTTGGCGCCGCTGCAACAGCCGCGAGACAGTCGAAGAAGCTGTATATTGGAGGTATTCCTGCATCAACAACAGAGGTTTGTTTGTACTCTTTTGTGCGCTTTCCTCAACACTCAAAACAAAGGACGGACTGACAGCGTTTTTCAACGATACGTTGACGCAGCTTAATTTGGCAACGTCTGCTGAACCTCCAGTCGTTTCGTGTCAGATAAACAAGGAAAAATCTTACGCTTTTTTGGATGTAGGTATCCGAGGACAATTTGGAAAACTGATTTATTTGTTTTTCTGCAGTTCCGTTCCGATGAAGAATCTACAAAAGCCCTCGCACTCGATGGCCTTCCATATGAAGGCAGTATTTTAAAAATCCGTCGGCCAAAAGATTATCAAGGAGGAATTGTTACTCCCGGAATTACGCTGCCAGGTTCCTTTGCTGAAAATTTGCATTGTAATTTGATTGCTGGATGCAGGGGTCGTTGCCACAAACGTCGGTGAAAGTCCACATAAGTTGTTTATCGGTGGACTTCCCAGCTATCTAAATGAGGAGCAAGTGATTGAGCTTCTTAAAGCGTTTGGTGATTTGAAGTCATTCAATTTGGTGAAAGATATTGGCACTGGGGTGTCGAAGGTTAGGACCTTGGTGTGATTTTGTCCGCTTACAATTTTCTGATGCAGGGATTTGCTTTCTGCGAATATGCGAATTCGGACGTCACAGATATTGCTTGCCAGGGACTGAACGGAATGGAGCTAGGCGACAAGAAGCTGGTCGTGCAGCGTGCCAGCATTGGCAATAGGACTTCAGCGCCACCAGGAACATTCCTTCCGAGCATGATTCCAACGTCTCTTCTCGGAACTGGGGCCACCGTCGCTGGGAGCCCCACGAAGGTGGTGATGCTCTTAAATATGGTGACTGCAGCAGACTTGAAGGATGACGAGGAATATGAAGATATAGTGCAGGACATTCGAGAAGAGTGTGAAAAGTTTGGTGAGGTTCTCAAGGTTTTTATTCCCAGGCCGACGGATGGGAAAGACACCGCAGACGTTGGAAAGGTAATCTTCAATTATTCTACGGTTTTCTGATGATGAACAGATTTTCGTGGAGTTCGCTGACAATGAAAGCTCCGCCGCGGCGCTTAAAGCACTAGCTGGGCGGAAGTTCGCAGACCGCACAGTTTTTACGAGTTTTGTGCCTGATGAAATATTGGCTGACCGTTGAATGTCCCAAGGTTATTCTATAGTGAATAAACTTCAACAATTTCAATTGTTTGAAATTTATTCAACTTTTGCCTCAGCTCTCGGCATATCAAATACTCCAGTTCTCACACATAATCAAACCAATGCTTCGTACGGAATTGGGGCAACGGTGACGGGGGCGTTCTTCTTTGCACTGACAAAGTGGGCCGGACGGGGCTGTGCCGGCAGGCGCTTGACGACGGCGGGGACGCCCGTGATCTTCGCCTCTGCCTTAGCCCTGTCGTTCGCTCTCACGCGCTTCAAGAAGTCGTCGCGGCACTTGGAGTGCTTGATGTGTTCGACACGAATGTTCACGCGCTTCTCGATGTAGCGGCCGCCAACACGCTTGTTGACGATCACGCCAACCGCCGACTTGGTCACGTTGTACACAATGCCCGTCTTTCTGCAAGATCGCAACGTGAGCCCGCATCACTTAAACACAACCATGCTTCTGCACGAACCCGTGGTAGTATTTGTGCGGCATGCCCTTCTGCACAGCACCATTCGCCTTGATGTCGACAATGTCTCCAACCTTGTAGTTCACAAGGTATGTCGACAGCTTAATCTGTCCCTTTGTTCTGAAGTCACGCGCGAAGAGGTGACGGGTACGGGCACGGAGACCTAAGGTCGAAAGTTAGAAAGTCACTTCCACTGCTTCGATCCGAATTGGGTGAAGAAGTACGATTCAATTGACGCACCAAACGAGTGTGGCATGCTGTCTAATAAAACCAGTTAGAAGCAATACATCTGTTAAGTTAAGAAGATCGAAGCAGCCCGACAGTCAATCAGACCGACATTCACAGTGCTTTGTTCCGATCCTGTCACACTTCCGTCCACTGAAGATGGGGGACAGGCTGGGGATGGAGGGGGAGGAGTGCTCAACTGTTTTGTGGGACACAAAAATTTTAGGGCTGAAATTCCCCTCAAACATACAACCAAAACTAACTGGTTTATTTGGATCATTTTTGCCTCAACATTCGCCGCTCGGTATTCTTTTTCGCGTTGTAATAAGGTAGTGAGTCAGGGTCCTCCTGAGACATCTTTTCCATCTGAAGCCTGTCAAATCTTTCTCCAATATCCATTAAGTCCTGTCATCAAGTAGGCAATCTATTAGCTGCAAACCGAAAGCCAAGTGATGGTAAACAAACTTCTGCGGCTCTTCTGTCTCTTTCTTCTCCGTCGATTCCGTACATATCGTCGAACCAAGCTTCAAATTCTGACATGAGCCTCTGCCTAGCAGTTGCAACAAGGCGCTCCACATACTGGACTTCGTCAGCAACACTTTTGAGCGATTCCACTGCTTCGCGATATGCCTGTTTTTCTCCTTTCAAGGCTTCAATCAGAAGATACTCTTCCTCGTCAATTATAACATCACTTCCGTGATTTGCGACTGCTGTTGGAACAGTTCGTCTCACTTCAATTTGTCGCTTGAGGGAATCAATTTGCGCTTTGTGAGATGTAACCTGTGCTGTCAACGATATCGCTTGCTTCTTCTTTTCTTTCAGTGTGGCTGGGATTTAGTTATTGTTCTGAATCTCAATTTGTAAGAAGTTACATTTGTTTTCAACCAACACACGGTTCAGTTCAGCACCTCTAGTTTTTTTGAAAGCTTCGAATTCTTCAGCACGACTAGGGGCTGGTGCAGTCGCCAAGGAATAAAGCATATTCTTCTGGTGACTACCTCGGCCATTCGCTTTTGGGAGCGCTGGAAGATGTTCTGGATTGGTGTCTTTCTGTGCAAAATGCTTTGTCAATGTTAAAATTGAAATCGAGTTCAAACTTCGGCGTGATCTTCTTCTTCGTCCGCGGCAGTGCTATTGATTACCGGGCTTGGTTTGCTGGTTGCAATAGGTCCACCTTTTTTCTTCTTTGAAAGCAATCGATATTGGTTGTCCTTTCCAGTTGATGGGGCCTGTTCGCATGGGTTGTGAGTTCGAAATAGAGCTTTTGGACCTTACCAAACCAACACTGAAACCTGACGGCTCTGTTTCACCAACACACTCCTCATGATCGTAATCGTACAAATATCTGGATCCCTGCGAGCGATCAGACATATTCGGGTTTTGCAGGGTATGTGACGTGTCTGACTTACGAATTCATTTTGGCCCGACTTCTCGCCTACCAAACCACCTCCGCTTGCATCGCCGGCACCATTGGCAGCTATGGCACCGGCCGAAAGTCTTTTGACAGCAGCAATAAGATCGTCACGTTCAACTTCAAGCGTGTGGTACAGTATCTTGAACTGTGCGAAGCACTCGCGCACCTGACGCAAGCTGATGATCTTGTTTCCCTTTGTCAAGAACAGCAGATTTGATATGACCAAGCACCTCAATTTCTGCATCTCCGTCTCCTTTCAGAAACGCTTTAACAGTTTTGGCCAGTTCAGCTCGTTGGGAGTCTCCAAATGGGTCGTATTGAACATGCCCTCTACCACCACAAAGAGAATCATGCATAGCAAGCTCCTGCTTTAATTCACGAATGTGTTTTTCGTGCTTTTTGATCAGTGCAATTGGATCGAAAGTAATATTGGGCAACGGAGTGTTCGAAACACACATCTAACAGCAAAATTTAATGCTAAATAAAGGAAATTCCAACGTACCATTCGAGTAGCAAAGCGAAGGGTGCTAATGGTTTCTTCAATGTGTTCTTTGACACCTGGTGTTTTTGAGTTTACCTTGAAATTCTTGAATAACCAACCCCAGATATTTGCGATCATCAGCGTGTTGCAATTTCCACCAAGAGAGTCCCGTAAGACATTAGTCAACTTGGATTGACGGTAAGGAATATGATCGCGCCGTTTGTCACTCAACGCGACGATTACTTGTTCCAAGAATGTCAGAGACTTGTTAATATCTGAATGATTGGTGAGATTGATTTCAGTACCACTTTCTATTACACATCGCTTCTTTCAAAGAGACTCCATGCGTTCGTGTTTTGGATATGCGTTCAGAACCGGCAAGATCCACCAGATTTAACTTTGAACTAATGACTTTTTCGCTAGATTCTACTCGTGAGCGAGAATCGAGATATATTGTGAATATGCAATGTGATCTGTGAACAATATGTTCAAGTTACGACTCGGTCCTTTGTCTCAAACCTGGTTGATAATTTGTTCAATTGGTGTTCAGCAATAGACCGAGTAGTTTCTCCTTCAAACAGTAGGTTCAATGCTTCTTCTTCGTTATTAGCAATTTGCATTGTAAGACCTTTCACATATGCGGCGCCTGGAAATAATATGAGAAAACCACCACTGTCATCGGCAGTATCCACCGTTTTTGTCATCAACGACCGTGAGATACGAGTCGGAATGCGACTCGCTTGCGAAATCAACGGCCGTAGGCGAAGGTGAAAGAAGATCGGCAATTTGCTCGTTATAAATCTCCAGGTAACTAATTCTGACTGTAAAAGCCATTTGGGGCCGATCAGCAATTTCTCTGAATATGTGCGAAATTGCGCGAGGAATGAGGCCGCGATGCTTGTAGTTCTCAGTTGCGCCAGTCCTGAAAAATTTTAGGATAGTGACTTGCGCAGTATGAGTAAATACATCGTGAAAGTTTTCCCGGCCCCCGTCTGGCCATACGCCATAATCGTTCCTGCAATTGGTTAAAATCGAACATGGAAAGCAGTTTCTTACCGTGATAACCTTCCATCACCGATTTAACGATTGAAGTTGCACATTCTTCGTAGACTTTATCCTGCGACGCGTTGTGCAATATGTTATCAAACCGGAAGTCCCAATTTTCCTGTTGATTATTGATAAAGCCACCATCGCTACCCTTTGGAATGTGTATATGCACGTTCTGTTGAGTAGGGAAGCAGGGTCAAAATTGGCATATAGAAATACGACAATCCCTCGACCTTATTATCCGCATCAAATTTAATGAAGCTGTTTTCAAAGTCGACCGTTGGCCTGGTCCTTATGATCACTTTAACGTGCTTGTTCTCCTTTTCCTTCTGAAGGGACATGCGGTGTGTTTGTCTTGGACTGGACGTTCCTTTTTTTTCTTGAATATTTCGTTGATGTCAAGGCCAATCTCCTTGGTCGACCGAGTTGGCTATTATTTGCGAATCAAGAAAGCGGTAGTCGCCAGCTCCCTCCGATACGCCTTTGCTTACAGGCTGCGAACAACAATATAGCATCCGATCCTCAGGGTCGGCCATCCGCTCCTGCGCACAAAGTGTGTTCCCGTGCCGGTATCCGACATCTCAAATCCAACTTCAAAGTGTGCAGAAGCAGTGAATGCTCTAAAGTCAGTGTTCGCATCGCCTTACCACTCTGTCGTTGGTCTCGCTGCTCCGCAAGTACTGGCCGCGAAACTTTAAAAGTACTGAGATGTTTTGCAGATTGGTTCACCCCTCAAGATTATTGCATATCAGTTCGTCGACTCAAAGTTAATTACTTCGAAACGAGTTTCACCGACACCGCTGACAGTTCTGATCAATCCGAAGCTGGCGATTTTGGAAGCCGAAAGGAAATGGACCGCCGAATATGAAAGCTGTGAGTCTCTGCCACACTATAATGCAATCGTGAAACGGCCCGAAAAGGTGGAATCTGTTATTTCTGTTCCGAATGATTGATGTGTTGGATCGTCAGGTTCGCGTTGAAGCGATCGGTGAAAACGGAGAAGACATTAGGTTTGATGCTAACGGATACCTGGCGCGAGTGCTGCATCACGAAATGGACCATCTGGACGGAATTACACTTGTTGAACGCATGGTTCCACACACGCTGAGGCATGACCAATACATTGACGTCTTCGAAAACTTCCCCAAATAAAGCAAATGTCCCTGTGGATGGAAAAGATAAATACGCTCTCGGGCCACTCCGGAGCTGTGAACGTGGTAGTTTTCAACAACAACGGCGATTACGTCGCGACAGGCGGAGCTGACCAGTAGTACAGCATGGAGCACGGAGACTACCGATATTTTTAAGTGGGACTCTCACTCAAACTTCTCAAAAATAACTTGATATTTTCAAGTGAGAATCTAACTTAAAATTCTTTAATAAAGATATGAATGAGAAGGGTGAATATTTGGGAGGGTAATGCGTGGTTGGGAATTAATTCGCAATTAGAATCTGAATGCGATATTTAGAATCTAATTGAAATCAAAGTTTATAATAGATACTATTGCTGATGTGCTCAGAAGCAGATTACAAATAGTTTTAAAAAACTCTTTATTTAAAAAAATGTATCTGACAGAAACCTATTAAAAGGATGGCAAACGATCAAAGTTCAAACCTAATGTCTTCCGATATATGATAAACTAAAAATAAAATAAACAGAGAAGAGGAAGCTGTACTGCGACGATTTCCCGATAACTTTAGTACTCACCAACAAGCGGCCGCAAGCCAAGAATTTATTATTTTCCGAGTTATACACTTTGATTTTGAGAATAAAAAGCTGGGGTTCCAGTGATATATTGTTAATAAACCGACTTGCAAAAAGAACATACCCGTTAATAATGTGAAAAGAGCAAGAGTACACGACGTCCACGGATTCCTACCCTCTCGGGTCTGCAGGGGCCGATAATCGGGTCTACAGGGGCCGATTGGGTGTGCACTCATTGAGTTTGGCACGACGGAATCCGCGGGGGTATGCCTTCTCGGGTCTGCAGGGGCCGATAATCGGGTCTACAGGGGCCGATTGGGTGTGCACTCATTCAGTTTGGCACGACGTCCACAGATTTTATCCGTGGGGGTATGCCTTCTCGGGTCTGCAGGGGCCGATAGTCGGGTCTACAGGGGCCGATTGGGTGTGCACAAACTGTTTTTTTTTTTTGGAAAAAAGGACGCGCGGAAAATTTGTATGAAGCGAAAACAGCACACGGCTCCTTGGAAACAGGCTTCACTGCAGTACTTACTGGACTGTAAACTACAGAACTTGTCGCCGTCATTCGCGGGCTGGGCAAAAAGTTTGTGTGCTGCGTTGGGCCTGCACGAATTTCTGGATACTGTCAAACCACGCAAATGGCATTCGCGATTTCTGAACTCTATCAAAACCGCAAATTTCTCTCAAGTAAGTTTACTTACGCCTAATTTGATGCAAACTGACTGTCGTCTTAGGACCAGTGTGGTGACTGTAGTTTTAAAAGTGTGTCAGATGTTATCGAGGGTTTGGAGTTCAAAAGAAAGTTACGAAAGCCTGCGCGCCAAATTGCTGTAGCAGCTGTCGGCGATATCGCAGAAGAGGAAGAAATAAGAAATTTAAATCGGAACAGTCAAACAGTTGGGTCAGGTCGATTGGACACGGGTTGATAACAGTTTTTACCTCTGTCGAATATTTATAAGTTAAATAACATTTGCTTTCAGGGGATGCACAGAGTGGCGATTCAGATAGCGAAGTTGAAGTTGGCGACGGTATTGATATTGAGTCTAATTCAGATGATGAAGATTCGAATAACGATGTTGAAAAGTAAGTTGAAGTTAAATCACTGAATAGAAGCCAACTGTTTGGCTATTTTATATATAGTTTTACACCAGATATGCTGAGAATATTGGAATCTTTTGAATCGTACAAATTGGAATCTCGAACTGAATATTGTTTGAGCCACGATAACATTATTGATCTACGAACATCATCATTATTCCTTAAATATGCGAAGCGTCACCACGAAGTTTCTGGAATTAAAACTGAAGTTTTCAAATGTCTTAACTTCCGCGATACCAAACTATCTGAGCCTGACAAACGTTATCATGACGCTGCTAGGACTGCATTGTAAGATGTGATTATTTAGATTTTATATTGATGTTTTATTGATGTTTTTCTTCAGCGATGAAGATTCCAAAAAATCCACTTCTCGAATTCAAGCAATGTCTGAACCAGAATTCACTCAAGTAGTGTTAAGACCTTTGCTTTCATGGCCATTTTGCCAAGAATCAGAAATGCACTGGTGTGGAAGTGAACCCTTTCTGTTTTCATCAGCAAAACGAAGAAACTCCTCATTGAATCTGTACAAAGAGAAAGTTCAAGTGGGACACAAGGCTGATGGCATTGTCCGCCTGATGAATCATGACAAAGAGGGATATGAAGTGTTGGTTTTGGAGGTTTCTGGAGAGCCATATGTTGAGGATAGCAGCAAATATGCTATGGACTTTTATAAACTTGGTCGCGAGGTAATATTTTTTTTGAAAATATTAACTTATTCTAATTCATTCAAATACATTTTTCAGCTGAAAGATTGTTTTGATGGAATGATGAGCAAGATTCGACAAGCTGGAAAATCCACGAATTCTTTAAAGCATAAGCTTGGAATTATTGGGATTCAGTGCCATGCATATGATATGGAGATATCTGCATTTGTGAAGTTTCAGACCAAGCAGTTTATTGTCCCGCTATTCCATAGGAAAGTTCCACGGAAGGTTTTGAAACTTGATTCCCAGCTTAATCAAATTGAAAAAGTCATGCTTGGCATAAAGGTGAGTTTTGCTTTGTGTTGTTTTGAATTGAAATATTCTGATTTGAGTTTTTCAGGACTATTTTTGTGAGCTGGTTGCCCTTCTTGAAACAATTGAAGAAAACGAAACTGGCTCAGACTCTTCCCCAAGAATATTTCCAACTGTCACCACACCAAAGAAACAAAAAAAAGACTTGAAGTAGACTCATCATTCTTCTGAAGAATGTGCTGCATGTGACCTTAATTCAAATATTTTGTGGGGGAGCGGTTAACTGTTTGATGAACTTGGTCATTGAAAATAAAAAAATTGTTTCAAGATGACCTTATGTTCTTCCTGAGACATAGGATTGGGGTCCAACTACAGTATGTTTGCCAGATATGTATTCAGTGGATATCGAGGATCCTCCAGCAATTTTTTTTTGTATCCTGATCTGATCTGGGATCTGGCACATCTGGCAAAATATCTGGCAACACCAAGTAAAAAAAATTTGCCAAGTAGATCTGAATCCTACCTGGCGGGCACTGGATCCACAAAAATCCAGCAAATGAATCTGCTGGATGCCAGATCCAAAATGCCAGATTATTTATCCCATCCTGCAAGTATCTGGCATAATCAGCCAAATTTGTAAACCTGGATATCTGCTTTTTTTTTCCCTGTTTTTTTTTTTCTTTTTTTTCGTTATTGGAAAAAAAATATTTAGAAGCTGATTCCTGTATCTGTTGCATCAATGCCTTCAACAAAAGGACTAATTTACTGAAAGCAATTGTTCAAAAAAAATATCAGTTAGATCCAATGATGATTGTCTCACTGACACCCTTCTTCTTTTTTTTTTCTTTGTTTGAATCACAACTGTTGCTGAATCTTCTGAGTCTGTGTTATGCTCCCTTGAGTTTGCTGCCTTCTTCTTTCAGCAGCTTTTGCATGAAGGATATTTTCAAGAAATAACCAGTTTTTTCATACTGAGCAACACAGAGACAGCTTTGGATTGTATGTACTCCCAAACAGTGTCTCCTGACTGATACCAAATTGTGTCCAAGACTGAACTGTCTTTCAATTCCAACATTTGCAGCTGTGACAAAAATAAATAAGTAAATTCTCAATAAATCAATTGTCAGACATGGGGACAGGCAGATGGGGTGATCAGCACACTGTACAAGGAAGTGGAAATGAGCAGGGGTTTATTGGCTGTTGTTTTGTCAAAGAAAAAGGGAAAAATGCACAGCAGCAAATGGTGACTGCACAATGCATTGCTGTTTGTGACCCAAAATGAGTCACCACTGATGTGCCATTCATGCTATATTCATAGGCACTAGGTTCCAACTGGCACTGGCTTATCTGGATAGCATTGATAAAACTCTAATGCAGCCTCCAAGGCATTGATGAGATTCTCTGCATGTTCCCAGGTTGCTTCAGATATTGGATACCCTTTCCATAGGACTAGATATTT
>JADHYT010000083.1:0-24567 GCA_027604725.1 Entophlyctis luteolus
GTTGGGTCATTCAATGGCATCCCAATTTCCTCAAACAACTGTCTGATCCATAAGGCCTCTTTCACACTTTCACTGAGTGCATAATATTCTGCCTCAGTTGAGGACAATGCAATAACTGTTTGTTTCTTGCTAAACCAAGTTACAGCAGCTCCTGCCATCATGAACACATGTGGGTGATTTCATGAACGGCAGTCAGATGTGGGGGTTGTTGGTTGGATTTGGGGGGTTCAGTTTGTTGGTCAGATTTTGCATTCTGTCTCTTTTTTGTGCTCTCTGACAAACAACAGTGAATAAATCTTGTTTGCCTGCTTGCCCAGACACTGCCTCTGGCCTCCCTACCTTGCCCTGTTCCACCTGATGTTCCTTGACTGATTCCTGACACATGCAACACTAGTGAAGGAATTACATCACACCCAGGAAGTGTATAAGCACCATGCTGATGCCAAGAGGGTACCAGGCCCAGAATTCCATGTTGGTGATAAGGTCTGGCTGGTTTGGAAAAACATCTGCACAACACAGCCAAGCCAAAAGTTGGATTTTCACAAATTGGGACCTTATGAAATTGTGGGACAGATGAATCCTCTTGCTTTTTACCTAAGGCTGCCTCCACACTTCTGTATTCACAATGTCTTCCATATTTCATTGCTGGAGCCATATGTACAATCCAAGATTCCAGGGTGACTTCCAGACCCCCCACCTCCACTGGAACTTGTGGACAAAGTTGAATATGAAGTGGACCAGGTTCTTGATTCAAAGCATGTCCACAGGAAGATTAAATATCTAGTCCTATGGAAAGGGTACCCAATATCTGAAGCAACCTGGGAACCTGCAGAGAATCTCATCAATGCCTCAGAGGCTGTGTTTGGGTTTCATCAATGCTATCCAGATAATCCAGCACCAGTTGGAAACTGGCACCTAAGGGGGCATGATGTCATGAATGGCATGTTGGCAGTGACTCATTTTGGGTCACAAATGGTGACACATTGTGCAGTTGCTGTGCATTTGCTGCCACTGTGCATTTTCCTTTTTGGATGTGGTCTGAAAATCTGTCTAGTCTTTTATTTTCTTTTCAAAACCCCAATTTTCATCTGATATTTAATCTTTTTTTTTCATTGATCTGCTACACAGCATGAAGGATAAAAAGGAAATGATTATGGCATAAATAAAATAGATAGTTATCTTAATCCACACTTGTTGAAGCAGATCCCTCTGAGTAGGCTGTTTTGGCAACCTCTTTTATTTCTACAGAATCTTGAGCCCAATTCTGTATCAATATTCCTGGTTTCATAGTATAGTGGTTTATCATCCTGGTTTTTGATATGTGTAACATGGGTTTTGAATCTGGATACAATTTTGAGGGTTTTTTAACCATAAATGACTGGTACATTCCTAATTGTTCAGGCATTGCAAAAGTTGCAAATGGCTAAAGTCCAGAAAGAGAAACAGAAGCAAGTTGAAAAACAGAAGCTAGTTTGAAAAGGCAATTAATAATGAATTCCTTTTTGCTGTCACCTTTCATGTTTCATCTGCTTCTTGCACTCTGTTTTTTGGTTATGGAATTTTCTTCTTGCAGCTCTTCTGTTTTCAGAGCCACTGTCCAAATTGTCCATGCATCTCTTATTCTCTGGCAGTTAACAGGTGGTTAGTGCCTCATTTGAATCATTAATCAGTCCTCAGCATGAGCAACATTGTGAGAAAGAACTATTAAATCATGCTTTGGTACAACAAGCTAAGGCTTGTTGCACTGTGACTGTCAGATACTACAACCAGTGCAACTTTTACTGTTGGTGATGATGAGAGCTATTTCACATTCACAAAGTATTGACAGCTTGAAGCCCTTCTTTCCATAAAGGTGACATTATCTAAACACCTGACTGTTGTGCTCATCAGGGATGTGTTCAACCTGATCAACAGTTTAAGCTGGAAGAAGATGAAGTTTCCACAAAATACTATGAGGTCATATCCGGATTCGAACCGGAGTTACTGGTATCAAAAACCAGGGTGCTAAACCACTACACTATACAACCGAGATAAGTATTGGCAAACAAATCTTAAGAAACTTCCATCCCATTTCGTAGTCCATTCTGAATAGCTGAATCTAATTGAATCTTTGCAGATGAGTCAATTGCTGCTGTTTGAATAGCTGAATCTAATCTCCGCTTACTCCTTCTCCTGCTATTTCTCTTCCTTTGTCACCCTTGTGTTGTTTGGCCCTTGCAATATCAACTTGGAACTGGGTTTGGTTAGTCCAATCAAATCCCTAACTCGGAGAAACATTACTGTAACATCTGAAAGTCTGTTGGGAATCTGTCTATTCCGCATCTAAGGATCTTCTGACAAGTCTGCCGAAATACGGTCCAGAGTTCGAACCCAAAGGCAAACTGCGTGTCGTGGCCATTAATTCAGAGCCCACCTTTAACAAGTACATGTGCGATGCGACTGTATTTTCTGCTGCAGTCAACAGCATTCCCCTTGTGATATACGGTGCAGCGCCCTATTACTCGCACATGATGAAAGGAAAAGACGGCAAAATCGACCGAATGCTAAGTGTGATGTGCGCGATGGATCCTGCAGACGTGGTTCTCATGGTTGATGCATACGACGTGATATTTCAGCGTCCGTTTGCGGAAATGGAGTATCTCTACCATCACAAGTGGCAATCGCCAAACTTCTCATCTCGACGGACTCAAACTGCTTCCCACAGACTCCGGAGCATTGCAAGAACGATTTTATTCTTGGCTACTCTCGATCTACAGACCCTTTATTGGAGACATGCGGCACATTCACTCCTGTTTTGTAGTTAGGAGATTGCCGAAAGGCGTTACACATTTCTTGAAAGTATACTGCGACTGCTGGCTATGAGTTTTGTGCAAAGTTCGGCATTTTCAAAATCATGCGTTAAACTAATAGGCATTTCTACGTGTGACAAGAATGCTTCAAAGTTCAAGCATTGTTGTGGATGTTTGGAGCGGGCATTGCCGAGGTCAGATAAGAAAAGACCTCGCCACCGTGCTCTTTGAAAAGTTAGTATTAAGCACACGTTTTTATCGAGATTTATGGATCATAAGTCTCTATTACACAACTTAAAACCAAATCGAAATCAATTGGCCATCTTGATTCCTTTACCCGCATTAACGTCCCGAACAGTCCGGTCGAATTTTCCTGGTCGATCAACACCGATATAGTCGTATGGGCCAAAATTCTTTTCAGCAAGAACGTCAGCTAAAGAAATCGGAGGAAAGTGAGAAAGTTTTCAAAACACTTGGTAGAACCTACACTCTACGATAGGAATCGGGTTGGAAAATCCTGACGGAATAATAAACCATTTCGCTTTGCTTGCATCTGCATCACTCATATCGATCCGTGCAGAAAGACGCTCCCTAGTCGCCGAAAACAACTCACCCTGAAGACTAGTTTGTACGAAGACAGGCGCAACGATCTCAAACATACCTTGCGAAGTGGAAACTTGAAGGGGATCCCATGAGCTCGCGTTGGATGTCCGTTGTAGCTAAATACGTGCACATGCGCGTCTCCTTTACGCAACTTGCTATCTTCGGGCAATACGTCCTATACGTTGGCTTCCGTTAACAGAAGTTCTCAAAACACATTCCCAACCTCCACATAGAAAGTTGACATTTCTGTGACATCTCTGACAGTGTCACTGTTTGAATAAAATTTCTGGATTTTGTGCTTAATAACTTCGTACAGTCGTAAGTCAGCTTTTTGATGAACTGGTAATTCGCCAATATGGGTCTTCAATTTCTTGATCACATCACCCGCAGTAGCATTTTTCGGCACAAGCAAAGAATAAGGACCCTGCAGCCCTCATCAGAGATAGTAATGCAGCAGACAAGAGGTTTTCACAAACCAACTCATTGCCATTTCTTTCGACAAACGAAACAGTCAAAAACCTTTTCGTTTCCAGTTCCGAAACTTCCACATCAAGTTCTTCATAATAGAGGACAGACGATGAGACAAGCTGGTTGTAAAACCCGACGTTCAGCATGTCCTGCAGCACCATTTTGTCATGGCGACGAACAGCCATATTGGACATAAGTCCAGACCCAGTGAAGACCTGTATTTTATGAGGATTTGCACCAATTTTTTCCGCCAGCTTTTTCAGAACCTAATTTCACAAATAGAAGATTTAGTGGAAGAATAAATCAACTGGAGGGAGCTCACGTCGTCATAAAGCATTTTCTTATGCAGAACTAATTCCAATTCTGGTCTGGATTTTGTTTCGGTTCCTGGCTTTGGCTTGAAGATAATAGTGTTCCTATTATGCATTTGGTCAAAGTATTGCTTGGCAGTTCCAATCGTTTCATCTTCAATTTGAGCCCTTGCACTTCAATGAGTACAAAAATTGTATAAAGACACTCACTCCAATCCTGTCATATCTCGTTGGTACAAAATTATGTCCCCATCTCCAATTTCGGCTTTTGCGAAACTCTGCCGCAAACTTAACTCATCAATCATGTCAGGTTTCACTTCCTACGAAGAAAAACAGAAGCAAATATCAATAAAACTGAGAATGATTCTTTCGATACTCTACCTCGAAGACTAACAGCCTAGTTTTTGCTGGGAGCGATGCACGTTTCCACAGAACAGGAAGAATGTCACTGATCTTTGACGTCTTATTTGGAATAAAAAGACTGCCAACGTATCGCACAAGCGAAGTTGTTGGGTCGTAGTACTTCAAAAAGATAGTTATACTTTTGTCACCATGCTGAGGAGACGATTTGTCATTTGGTTCGGCTATCTCCACAAACAAACGCAAATCGGTTCCAAGTGCTTTTGAAAACTTTTCACGGATTTCCTCCATGCCTGTGTGACTGTCAGCGAAAAAAGGGAACAGCCTCAACGAACTCAAAACATCCTCCATGGACGTGAACTTGCAGTCCGGACGAATAGTCTTGTTCTGCCGCCCAACTAGCGACCAAATATTCAACCTGTCGGGAGGAACGTGCAGAGATTCGCCAAGAAATTTCTGCCAAAAGCAATTTAGAACTATCCTGCCTGAACAATACCTGCCTTAAAATCGGCCAAAGTCCTTTCTTTCAGCTCTCTGAAGCTCAACACCTCAGTGATTGGAGATGTGCGACTTTCAAAATTGCACAGGTCAAAACCACGATGCTTTGCGGCGTGCTCCTCCAAAACAACTTTGATATTCACATAGAGATGTTGCTCTTCTCGTTCTTTCTTTTTTTTCTCAGCCTCACTTTGTTCCGATTCCATGCGCTTGCCTGGCAAGAAAAAATCAACCTCAAGAACAGAAAAAAAAACCCAAAAATTTTCGGACTACTTACGCAAGTGCTCTTGAACATCTGCGTCTTCCAAGGAAATAAAAATACTATCTGTATCGCGATCGCGGATATAGATCAACATGTAAGCATTTGTATATCGATTTGACTGCTTCGGCACCACCACATTCGACGGGTAGAACTTGCTGCTAAAGTTTCCTCCACCGAAGTTGTCATCGAAAACTTCGCTCGGTAAGCACGGAGTAACCCGATCGTCATCAAACTTAAACCTGACAATACCATCAAAAACGTCTAATCACGAACTCTAATACCAGTTGCCATTCTTTTGTGGGCGCAAAAAAGCACAATAATGTCCACCAGTAATATTCCCAGTGTGCACAAGGACTCTAAGAAACGACTGTTACTGGTATGAAAGCAATATTGGAAATATGCATACCCATACAGCCAATAGGATTGCGGTGTAATCGGTTTCTGCTCGAGGAACGAATCCAAATTCAAGGTTGCCGGGTATTCGTACCGGTCGTTGATCTGCAAAGAAAATTCTTCACATCATCAATTTCAATATTTTTCTCACCTTCACCATGCAGTCATGCTCCACGTCGTATTCGAATCGCTTCAATTGCAGAAACAGCACTGGCGGAAAAGTGACAAATGTTACCCCTTTCTCTGCACGCTAGCCAACAAACATTAACCCAATAGACAGATGAGAACCCGCCAACCTGTAAACCAAAATTTTCTGCAAAGTATTTGTTGTCCCCATCTAACATCTCAGTGGACACATAGTCTTGAAATGATTCTGTTACGTTCATTTTACCCTTTACATTCAATTGAATATCTGTAATAGTAATGAGGACATACGAGACCAAAAAGAGAATGACCATAGAAATCTTCCACCCTAGAGCTCTCGAATTCCACATCCAGACACCGCACATAACTTTTGTACTTGCCGACAAACAGGTTTCGGATAACGCCTTCAACAGTGGTTCCCACCATCTTCGTTTCAAGATTTTCTTGCAAAACTCGGTTGAATTCTTGGACGTCGTGTTGCATGAAACTGTCCATTGCATCCCAGCCAAATGATTTTGTGAGCTCTGTGGTCCCCACAGGCGAATCGCTGTGTTGAAGAAGATAGAAAACGCGTTGGAGAGCTAGGGGAATAGATTTCGTCGGCAAATCGTGCTCTGTGGGAATGGAGTATGTTGCCTTTCTGCTGATCAGAAGGCTTCAAAAAATATCGAGCTACCTTGCGAAAGTATGGAATGAAGTACAACGACTGAAGCAGTGAATTCATGTAGCATGTAGCGCCTTGATTTCTGAGTCCGACCATGCCTGTCGACTTTTTCGAATCGTAACTTCACAGTTTTCAGATTGATTGACTGCAGAAAGAAAACCAAAACCTCAAGTAGTTATGCCACAAAAAGCCAGTGACATCTTTCAGCACTCGCATATGAACAATAAACACAGTTTTGTCGTCTTCCACGAGCGACCGATCACTTTTGGTTGGATCGAGAGGGATCAAAAGCTGATTCAATTTAACCAAATGATTGAAGCCCCAGTCAGCTTCATACGGATTAAACCGATGCTGAGCAGCTAAAAAGGAACTGTGAGAAGAATTCGACAACGCTTTGAACTTACTTGCGGACCGGTAACAAGTTTCGTCTTTGTAATTTACAATCGCCAAAACAAACTGCACACAAATGTGCCACAATCCATCCTTGGGCATACCCGGAGCATCAACTGAGTCCAGGAATACAGAAAGAGTGTCCGATTGTTGGTTACCGGACGGAAACAAAAGAATACGCCTGTTTTGGCATTAGGGTTCAATGGCAGCGGTGATTTGTGATTTCGAAGTTGAGTGGGTGCGACATCAAACATCCAGGCGCTTTTCAGAGCATGTCCCTGCCCTTGGGAAGCAAGCAACCACGCGCGAACCTACCAAGTGGCGTTGCTGCAAACAAACTCCGGTGAGAACAGGCGCTTCGTTGACTTTGCAGTCGCGGCCCACTTGTCCACAGTCCACCGAAAGGAGAACTCTGCTTCGACTTCGAGGCCGAGGGAGGGAAGCATCTCGCTCAGAACAGCGACACGGGGAACTAAGAACATGCCCATCAGGAGATTCCCAAGACTCACAAGTTCAACAACAAACCCTGAACAATGGCGGTATTGATTGCCAGGGCTGACTGTGCGGGGGCTGGGGCGCCGTTCGCAGGCTGCTGCTGGGTGTCCGCCATAAATTGACGTTTCTGATTGAAATCGAACGAGATCTGCGACAACTCCAAGATGCTGGGAGGCCTTCAGGCGCGCACCTCTGCGCTGGCTCTGCCCGACGGCGTTGCACCGCTTCCCTCTCCTGCCGCATTTTCCATTGCTGCAGTCGAATCTGCGCACAAGACCATGGATGTGAGCTGCGTTTACTGTCCGCGCCACTAAATACGGAGATCCAGGACTGGCTCGCCGAAGAAGCCGACGTTCGAGCTGCTATTCAGTCCATCGAATACTACGGATATATTTCCTCGGGCCTCAAGACTCTCTACGATCTGGCTCTCGGCGGAAATGCCGAGGCAAGAGACTATTTGGATCCGTTCCGCTCTCAGATGCCTGTTCTCAAGAACTACAAGGCTGCGCACGCCTTTGGCATTCATTTTCAGGCTCTCGACGATCATGTAAGTGCAATGAATTGGTTCCGCCGCGCCGCCACTGAAGGTGCGAGCTTCCGTCACAAAAAGACTTCCTGAAACGTTTCGAGCCAGCCAACTACCATGAATCTCAAGTGAATTATGCCGCTTACCTCGTTTCAGGAAAAGCGCTTCCGAATCCAGATCCCGGGCTTGCGATAGCTCAACTCATGAAGGCTTGGGCAAACGGCAAAAACAAAGATGCCGCACTAGCTCTTGGTGAAGCATATGCCAAAGGCGTTGGTGTGCCATATAGGGATGTTCAAAAAAGCGTTGCATGGTACAAACGAGCTTGGGAACAGGGGCGATTCGCGGACGCGGCTTATGTTGTTGGGTTCTCGTACGGAACAGGGGTTCTTCCGTTCAGTGCCGCGATCAACCTTCGAGACGAAGATAGCTCTAAAACTTGGAACAGCTCTGGACTTATAAACATGGACATTAACGAGGCTTTAGCAGCGCGCATGGGAAAACAGAAAAATGACTCGACAATGGCAGGACAAGCTCAAACAATGGGTTCCTCATTACCAAATCAAAACAACTCTGCGAATAGCAGTGAAATATCTTCAGAAGAAAAACCAACCCACGTTGAAACTAAAGCGGAGGTTCCGAAGTTCATAAACCCTGTCCAATCAGACTATGCTCTTGCTGCACAGTGGTACCAAAAGGCTGCCAATCGGGGCCACCCAAGAGCATGCAATAATCTTGCTGAATTGTATATGACTGGAAAGGGCGTTGATGCAAATGATTCTCTTGGCTTTAAATACTTCAAAAAGGCATCGGACGCTGGACTGCCGGAAGGACATTACAACCTTGGACGCTGCTATTTTTCCGCCAGGGGCTGCTGGGAGAACAAA
Organism: Entophlyctis luteolus; assembly: GCA_027604725.1. NCBI lineage: Eukaryota > Fungi > Chytridiomycota > Chytridiomycetes > Chytridiales > Chytriomycetaceae > Entophlyctis > Entophlyctis luteolus. The sequence continues at coordinate 8,791 of JADHYT010000083.1, forward strand.
AAAAAAGCTGAGGAGTTATTTAGAAAAGCAGAAGTGAAGGGTGCGTTTTGTTTGCCGTGGGACATTGAGTATTAATTCGGCATGCATAGGAATCACAGAAGCTACAAAAGCACTGGAGCCGTTTCGTGCGGAAGTAATGAAGCAAAGGACGGGGGGCTGGTTTGGCAATTGACAAATAACATTCATTTGACGTTACGTGTTTGTTGATTGGCTTTCACCTTTGCGTAGATTAAAAAGGCACTTCGTCGTGATTTCTTCAGTTTGAATGATACCAATAAGCACTGAAGTCTGAAATAGTTTTGTATTCCGAGCTACCAAACTCGATGCCATCAACCAAGCTCCCGCCTGAAAAAGACAGGCGGAATGATCCAACTCGGGCAACTATGGAAAGCGCTCAAACCTGAGGATCCGAGTGGAAGGTCAATTTCGCCGGATAATGGTCATACAAAATTTCCCCCTCGATATTTTCCCGAACTTTCCATTCCAAAAAAAAACAGCAGCCAACTCTTGCAGAAGGGCGGGTTCCTTCAAGCAGGACCTCGCTGCAAGATCTCTCTTTGATCCTGTCTTTGATTCTGGATCCTGTAGATTTTCACGATCACAGCCGGAAACTCTCCCACAAGGATTAGGAATGAGCCAGTCTGCAAGACAAGAAAACACCATCGGTGATGCTTCTGGAATCTCATGTTGATTTCAAGCTGGACAATTACAACTGGATTTATTACTTCTTGTTTGCTGCTTTCTGCCTGTGATTCAGCGTTGGGATCTTGATAAGCTTCGTTTGCGTGGCACTGTTGACTCAGCTGTTGTTGGAATCATGTCTTTTGATGATAATATCTTTGTCCGAGCTCTTATTACTCTTCTGGAACGTGCATTTGTGCTGAATGAAGGCTAGATCCTTGCTTTTGCGGTGGCCTGGAAGAAGTTTCTGGAATTTTCTGCGATCGATTACGCCGTCACTGTGAAAGATTACGATCACCCTGTTGGTTGGTTTATTCACGGTCAGAGCCGCTTTGCCTGCAGAATGATCTTCTGAAGAAGCTGCGAGTCGTTAGGAGCTGAAACCTTTCTCTAGAGTACATCAGAAAAGAAATCTGGTCTGTGAACTTTTACGCCAGATAACGGAGCATATTTTGTATCTTTTGCCTGTAGGGGAGAACTGGCGCTTTCAATCAACGAGTCCCAAAAACACAGGGGTGTGGACAGTGCTACACGCCTTCGGAACAAATGCTCTTGTTTATGTGCGGCTCAAGATACTCGAGTATGCATCCAATCGTTCCCTTTCTGAAAGCATGACTAAGGAGGAGGGGATAACAATTTTTCATTTGTGGCGCCGTCCCATGTCAACGAGAGCATGATTACTTGACGCCCTTCTTTGTCAGCGATTCATTTTTGTGGTTTCCAGTTTTTGTTTTTTCCGGTTTCCTTTCACTCTGAAGCACCCTGACCTGGCAATTCTGGGCCTCCTATCTCCTCTGCTGCCGTTAACTAGAATAATATGAGTTTTGCAAATCAAAGAAAAAAACGGAAAAATTTTTATTCGTTGACATAGCACAGAAACTCCGAGACAGAAGCTCCATCCTCGGCTGAACGTTTCCGAAAGTCCAATTCTTCATAAAACCTTTTGAGTTTCCGGCGGTGTACAATCAGCAGACGATGGACTTAATTCTACTTGCAAGTGGAGGGGAACAACACCAACCGCCGCCCATCGAAGACACATCCAACTCCAACGCACTTAACAGCGGCCAACCTCTCGTTTCAAGCGATATTCGGCCGCTTGAAGGTTCTCGCACTTAAATCTGCGAATTAATTGCGAGAATCCGTTTAACGTAATCACAGCACCAATACATCAATATGGACGAACAAACTTGGAAATGAGTACCGCAGAAAAAAGTAACTGGATCTTCAATGCCGAAAGTATCTTTATCACATCAGTATGCTTTTCTTGTTTTTCGCTTCCGGTTTGAAATCAGTCAACATTACGCAGTCAAAGCCGCTCTACCCCACGCGTGAGCCACATCAGCTTGCAGAACATTCCTCAGAACGCACCGATATTGAGCCTGTAGTACTGAATCCATTGCCACAGCAACCCATAGAAACTCGCCTTTTTGACAATTCAATCCAGTCTCTGATCGAACCAGAATATTTGACTGTCGCTCAAAACTTATATTCAAGCGGAATTATTTGTCCGATTGAAGCTGGTTTTACTTATTTCCTTTTTTTTTTTTTCTGTATTTTTTGTTTTTTTCTCCTGCCTTCAACTTGATGCGTGCAACAGGGACGAAAGAAGCATTTTCGCAGTCAGTTGTAGAAACTGACGTTGAGTTTAGAAAAAGCTTTCGAAATTTCTCACGAAATGACACGACCTCAAATTACCCTGACCTCCCCAATGGCAAAGATTCGTTAATGAGAAGAGAATTTTGGTACCAGGACACAAAGTATGGAGAAACTTACTTTGGATTCGTTGAGGACGACCTGGATGCCCTTTTGTTGGTCGAGGCATCAATTGCAAACCAACTTCCTTTGTTTTCGGGAAACTCGGTCGCTATGGCCATGCTGCGTGTACGGAGCGGGACTGTCGTCGTGCTTCCTGAAAGCTCTAGATTTCTAAAACGGTGGATGGTAAGACACATTAACATTCTCTTGTCGAAACGATTGTTATTCCGTTAGGACGGTCTCAACTGGTCACCATCGCGGGCGCATGGCCAATTCTTGCTTTATCGGTAACTTGCTCTGAGTCTTCCAAGATTCGCTGACTCAGAAACAGACAAACAGAAAGCATAGACTGTGGTTCCTTATGCGGACCTGACGATGGTCTGAAAAAAATTGCAGGAATCAATCCAACTTTCGCCCCAACGTCGTTGAAGTCTGGTCAACGAATTGCACCAGGTAAATTGAAAAAATACGAAACGAGAACGCAGATATATGATGCTTCTGTTTCGCAAAGCTGGCCTCACAAAGAAGAGTATTACTGTGCGAGGTTCTGACGGCCGACAATACCGTGTGATTTCGTATTGTGCGCCATCGGATATAATCAAGCCTTCATCGCGAAGAAACGAAATGACTGAAACAGCGCTGCAGAAACCATCAAGAGACCCAAAGATGCTCCACATACTAAAAACGAAAAGCTTTGAAGATACATTGCGTTTGCATAGGTCGATACCGCGCAAGACAAGAAATACAGCGATGAAAACCTTGCTTTAGCCTTTTGGTTGCTATAATTCGGCATTGGCCCTTGCCTGCATTCTGTTTGGGCTTGTACCAATAAATATGCGCAAATATCTACAATATCAACTTTTCAGACTGCGAAATTGCAATAGAAATCTTTTGGGAAAAGATTCTTGAAGTCAAAATTTTATGAAAAAGAATTATACTAGGTCGGTAAACTTTGCGGTTGATTGTTGCGTTTGTTGATAAAACGCTCTTGGTTGTGTTTGTCGATAAAACAATCCCTGAAGACTTTGTTCGGGAAAATGAGGAAAATTATAAATCGATAACAGATAAGCTCAGAAGGAAAGCCAGATTTATTATAAAGAAGTTGCCACAGCCTGCATATTACATCTTATTGCGCACTAGCACTGCCTGGTTCTTGTGAACCAGCACTGTTTTGAAAACGGAATCGCCCACCCAGCATGGCTGACCATCCACCAATCCCTCTAAAGAATTTTTTGACCCTCGCCGCCGCGGCAGTGCCGTACCGTTGTCTGGTTGAGCTTCAGGCGACCACTCGCAGTCGGTGAACAAAAACGGTGCCTGCTGGTGCCAGTGACCGTCTTGCTGCCAGAACGCGCGGAGATGGGGCATCTCCGCATTGCCGCGCTGGACTATTAGCATCTCCTCCGCGCCGCAGGCACCCGCGTGCGCATTTGCTGGTGTGCTTTCGACCAGTAGCTCTGTCAGATTGTAGTACGACAGGGGACGGTAAATGTGCGGCGCTGGTGCTGTCATTTGTGTTTTGTGGTGATTCCTATTTTTTTTGCAGATTTGTCTGAATCATCGAGTTTGTGGTTTTGGTGAATTTGACACACTTGAGACATGAGTAACAGCTGGACTTCAACTGCTTCTTTTTTGCACTTCTCCCAAGAACAAAGTCATCGCTCAATTCCCACTTTCTGATAACATTACAAAGCAGCAGATGGTAGGGGTTGCGAATTTGAAAATGAAATGTATGGCGCAAAAGATTTGTAAATAGTTGTCACGCATCTGATTTTTGAACATGTCACACGATCCTTATAGCCTGATTCAGATCAAATTTGCCTCGGTGAACAGATTACATAGGTGAAATATCTCACAATCTTATCCGGATGGAACCCAACTGAAGCGTTGGCCGATTTGGAGTTACGAAGAATATTGTAAGATACTGTTTCGCAAACATACAAACTGGCAGTCCCTGTTAACAATACCGCTAACATGGTTGAGCGATTCACAAGCAAAACAAAGCATCAATTTATATTCTTGCCTTCTATGTGGGGTCAATCGTCGATTGAAAACTTCGCAGTGAAATAATCAAGTGGACTACGGTCGACTGTAGCTTTTTAGTCGACAACAACTACGAAAAATGCCCAGCACGCAAACAAGTCAGTGCCCCCTCCCGCCCACGCCCGGAGAAGCGGCGGCGGCCGCAAAGGCCAACGCCCCCGCAAATCGCCCATCTGTGCGTAGATCTTCGCCTCTGATAAAGCGGGAGACCTCTTGTCTGTACGCTGGTGCCCGCTTCGAAGGCGAACAGCGGTCAGGCCGCTCCGCATACTCAGTCCACGTTCAACTTCAGGTTTGTTGTGTGTCGTTGGTTGCGTCTTTCGGAAACCTCTCCTGATAGATTTGTGGGTGCAGCATGTAGATCTCTCCCAGTCCTTCTTGTGTGGCTACCTCAACATCAAGGGTCTCACTGAAGACTGGCCAGAACTATGTACTTTCTTCGAAGCCGAAGTTATCGGCAATAATCGATATTCGTTCTTGACACGAAAATGGGACGCAGATGAAAAAGTAGATAAGCAACACTGGGTAAGTCGCATCTCGTAATCTTCGTTTCTCGCAGCATCCCTGATTTTTGATTTTGGTAATTATTCGAAATACGTTGTATAAACCTCCTCAGACCAAATTTCCAAATTTCGCCTCTGTCCAACCCTTTCTTGCCAACAACGACGGAGTACATTATGATTTCATGAATAATGACGTGATATTTATGCGATGGAAGGTGATTTCGTTGTCCTAATGGGGGATTTAACTGACTACATCACGTAGGAGCATTTTCTTGTGCCTGATCACAAAATCAAGAGCATCACGGGAGCGTCATTTGCTGGATTTTACTACATTGCATTCCAGAAAAGCACTGAGAGTATCACTGGGTACTACTTTCATCAAAATAGTGAAATGTTTCAGCGGCTGTCTCTGAAGCACGTTGGTGACGGAAATGGTGATTGGGAATGCGCTGGGCGACGGTCGAGCTCTGGGTACGAATTTGCGTGACTGTTTGAATAAAGTTGAACTAAGTTTGCAAGAAAACTTTTTCGCGACGGTGTTAGGGTGAGTTCTCTGGACGGCTCCGCTACCCTGGATATAAACACAAACATGTATTTGCGTATTTTTCGCTCGTGAAACCCTGATGGTCGCTTTTGTGCAACTTTACAAATGATGCACTCTAGTCAGGATTGTCACTTTTTGCACCAATGAGTGAAGTGTCCGGGACGCGACACCTGGCGTGTGCGGTAATTTTTCTCAGCTGCTGCTGGTGAACAAGCTATGCAAGCCATCGGTTTCTATGCTGGTCGAATTCTCTGTTATCAAGTTCTCGTCGGAGAATCGGTAGAGCTGTGCGAGTTGCGATATTCCACCTTGAACAATTTCACAAAGGCTAGAGGTGCATCGTTCTGGGTCAATTCGTTATTTCAAAAGTCATTTTCGAGCACCGATTGTAAAGTTGTTGAATGCTCTCGAATATTTTTTTTCGCTTTTTCCGAATGCTAGATTGGCGTTCTTCAAGTTTGTGAGGATTATGAAATTGCCCAGCATTTTGGTTTGCAGACGTTGATACCAATGCTAAAGACCTTGGGAATGGGCTTTTCATCTCAGCATGTTGGTAATCGGCGACTTTCAAAAGAGTGTTTGACGATGGGCATTCTACGTATGCTATGTATGTTAGCGGTGCAGATATTTGAACAACGAGCACTATGTCGAGCCAATTTGTTAAATGGAGATCGACCGGACCAGTTCCTTTCCCCAGCCAACCCCTGAAACTCCAATCGGTGAGCCGCCCGAAGATGTCGACAGTCCTCCATTGTATGCTGCGATCGGCCTATCCCAGATTCTCTACTTTTCCCCGCCACTGCAAGTTGGTGAGGCTTCAGTCACCAGAGTTTCCGCCGCTATCGATCACAATTTCCTATCATCGTATTTTACAATCGATCACTACCCAACTACCGAAAGGCCGTTTTTCAGAGTTGCTCCCAACGGAAACAATTTCGATCCAGACTGCCGGAACGAGTTTTATTACTCATTTAGGTTCGTCGAAAATCAAACGGGAAAGAATCTTGGTCCCATCGGTGCTTTCCGCATATCTGGGGGGAAAGGCGCAAGAACACCCAGCCAAGTACGCCCACTTCCGGCCTTCATGCACATCGGCACCCGTGCCGACAACAGCAATTTCGCGGAATTTCTAAACCCATTCAAAAGTGGTCGAAATTTTCGTTACAAACAGATTGTAAATGGTGTAGTTAGCCGCGTGGAAGGTTCACTAGTCAGATATGAATGGATCTCTCTTCCGCGTGATGGTGACGAAAGTTTGTATCATTTGCAAGTATGGGTTGAGAACGTCCGAAAGAAGTCGAATGCCGCAAAGACTACTGTGGCCGAACTCCGCATTTCGCCTTCTGGATTTGTGCTTATTTTCTCGAATCCCGAGTTGTGCTGGAGTTCCATGGAAGAATGTGCTTTTCTCGTTGGCACTGCATTCGGCGCGCACGCCATAGTAGGCGTAAAACCCACGAAAATCAGAAAGGCAAAAGCAACTACTGATACAGCAGTCACTGATGTAGCGGCGAGGCTCGTGAATACGGGAATGCATCTCGTAGCGAGACGTTAGAGAGCAGCGTTCGAGTCAAAATTTATGATGCCGATCCACGGATAAAATCCCATTTCGATTGACTTTTCATCAAATGGACCTTCTTCCACCGCCGGCGCAGGTCGAGGCGCAATGGGACGATGCCCCTGCTGTCGAATATGTACAAGAAGGCGATAACGACATCCCGCTGCCACCACCGCAGTATTCGGCCGTCGGGGTGGCTCTAACGTTGCACTTGACGCAGCCACACACAGTTGGGGACATTGCTGTCTGCACTGTGGGTTCCACCGAATCACACGATTTTTCAACCACACTTTTTGTGATCGAACAACACGTACCGACCAGTACTGATATTCGATCCTTCAAAGTGTTTCCTAGTGGAGATCACATCGATCCCGATGCGCTGGACGACTACTATTATTCCTTCAGACTTTTCACCATCCCAGTTGTAGACGACAATGATGGTCGCATCGGATTCATTCGCATAATTGGCGGTAGAGGAGTATCGACACCATGTCAAGTATCGCCGTTTCCTTCGTTTATCCATTTGGGAATAAGAGAAGCATGCGACTTTTACGGAGAATTTCTGAATCCGTTTAAGAGCGGACAAAACTTCCGCAACAAGCCACTTGGCAACGGTGTCATAAATCGCCTGAGAGGCAGTTTGGCACGGTATGAGTGGATATCTGGGATACGTGACGCTGACGGCGATGACCGCGTCGAGTTTGTTTACCGGCTGCGTGTCTGGGACGAAGATGTGAAGAAGAAACTTCGCTCGGCGCCAACAGTTGTTGCGGAATACCGAGTGACCGACTCCGGATCAACACTGACCTGGTTCCGCGAAGATGTCAGCTGGACGTCGACGGAAGAAGCAGCTTTTTTGGTCGGTACGGCGTATGCGGTGCACATGGCCCATGACGTTCGGCCGTCCAGGATTACTAAATCGATGTCTGCAGTTGATCGTATCGACAGGATGCTGCAACGGTTTTGATTCGAATTTACTCCCATGTCTCTGCAAACTGATGATTTATTGCAAATGAGTCTGGCATCCTATTTTTTTCGCCATTGTGCAGATTACGCGAAAAATATAGATTGTACTTGAATAAGCTGATTTGATTTTTCTCTCAATAATTTCAAAGATGAAATTCGGATGTGAGGCTAAATAAATCCTTGAATGTGACACCGATTTACAGAATGTCAAGGATCAACTCAAGATTGCTGCACATTAAAATTGATTGCGATAAAGTGCAGCATTAAAATTGATTGCGATAAATTGGGTGAGTTCGAATATTTGTCTGGAAAGCGTATTGATCCATTCTATTTATTGGAATCCTTATCACTCATATTGTGTCAGCGGGAGAAATAACTCGCTGAAAGCGATGACAATCACCCTGATCACCTTTTGTTGATATCCAAAACGAAATCCCACATGCAAAAACCACTATCCCGCATGGTCCTTCAAAGATCTGAAACAGCCCCATTGTACATGGACGCGCTGCCAAGCGTCCTTGAATCATTCTCCAAGAGCCAGACCGCGCACGATGATCTGCCGTGCTACAGCGAAATGCCGCTGGTGCAAACGCTGTACTTGTCCAAATCCGAGAAAGTTGGCGACTCGATCATCACGAATGTTTCAACTAATGAATGTTCGGACTACTTCACTGCTGTTTTCTCGATCGATCTGGATGTGTCGGACAAAGTGCGTGTCTTCAAAGTGATCCCGAGCGGCCGAAACATCAATCCGGAGGCCGAGAACGATTTCTACTATTCTTTCACTATGTGCGAGGGCCATGAGCGAGGAACCGGCTTCTTCCGCATGGACGGTGGCCGTGGGATGCTTGTCACGCCTTGCCAAGTGGTCCCCTACCCTGCCTTCGTCTCCTTTGGAATGAAATCCAATTTCATATCCTTTGCACGGTTCCTGAATCCGTTCAAGAGTGGAACTAATCTTCATGAGAAGCCGTTTTTCCAGAATCGATCAATAATCAATGGCTATATCACGCGATACGAATGGGTTCTGCAATACTCTCACAAGGGCAACTACACATTCGGCCTGAGACAGTGGGACGAGCAAGTAAACGCTGTCGTTAGAAAAATGAAATCCAGCAAAACCACCAGCGCGGAGTTTCACGTCAGCGACGACGGTGCAAAACTTTTTGCAACAGGCAATCAACAGCTCTGGAGCACGGTTGAAGAATGCGCGTTTGTTGTCGGAACTGCGTATTGCGCTTACCTGACTGCCAGTTCAAACTGACGTTCTTTTTAATTTGGTCTCATAACATTTGCGAATGTGGATCACTTTCTCAGTACCTCATAATCCGTCAATTTACTTTACCTTTTTATTTAATAAACTTAAATATTTCGGAATGATTATTATGAACTAGCAAATCGGAAAAATAAATTGGATCCCAATATGTGACTGATAGTGGCACAGCAGCCTTGATGGCAGAAAACACATTGTCCATGCTCCATGTGCCATTCATATGCAATGCATTGATGCAATGCACTGTTGTGGAAGGATGACGCATCCCAATTTTTGTTGAGTGATTCGGATAAGGCAATCACCACAAAATCACTCACTTGCGACAGGCAACAAATCCCGAATGGACGACGATCTTCCTCGCTACTCAGGAGTCCCATTGGCGCAAACCTTGTTCTTTTCGAAGCCTGAGAAAATTGGCGACAAAGTCACTTTGAACGTCGCAGCGACCATGGAGTCGGACTTCTTCACAACCTATTTCCTGATTGAGCATCTTATCTCCGAAAAACAGCGGATGTTTCGAGTTGTGCCCAACGGCTTGAACATCAACCCAGACGTCGTGAATGACTTCTATTACTCATTTACCCTCAGCGCGCGGCAGAAACCTATGTCAGGTTTCTTCTACTGCATTGGCGGAAGAGGCATTTTTCAGACACCGTGCCAGGTCGCACCATATTCCAGCTTCATCGAGTTCGGAATCCATCAAAATCGAGTGTCTTACACTGCATTTCTGAATCCGTTCCGGAGTGGCTTCAATATGCGAAAGAAAAAAGCTATTTTCAGCGATCACGGCCAAGTGAGTGGCACCATCACCAAATACGAATGGGCTGTCCAAACTCCAAAGGACAAGCAAGACGCCACGTTCATGCTTATGAAATGGGACGAGGGAATCAATGCTGGCAGAAAACGGAATCTTAACAAAAATGTTGTAGCTGAATACAGGGTGACTCCGAATGGGTCAATCCTACATCCATGTACAGACGATCCTTTATGGAATTCCGTCGAAGAATGCGCTTATATCGTTGGAACCGCATATTGCGCTCTTTTGGCGTCCGAGTCCAAGTAGACCAAATTGGTGTCGCCAGTTGCATCTCATGGCCGATGAGAAATTAATCGATAATCTCATAATTGTTAATTTGTTTTGTTACACACAATTTTCTGTCCAGAATAGATTGATGGAAAATAATTTGAAATATACCTGCAAGGTCACAATGAAAATCAAGATTGAACCACCCATTCGTTCGTTGGTGTCATTTCCAAGGACTATTCGACTATCGCCCAGCTCCCAGCCCTCCGCAATCATTCCTTTACACGAGCGCGTATAATACGGATGCAAGGAAATGAAGTGCTCTGTGGTCGTCAACAATACATGCACCATTACAAGCCGTCCAAGAAATCTTGATATAGTTTCGCTTGCATCATACCACTTGAAACCACCGCAGCTGACTCGCTTGTCATCATCCACCAGGTCTGCGTTGTTACGGATGTACGAAAGCGCAAGTATCTCTGTGTCGAACTCCACATTGATGAAGTTGTTGTCGTATTCCACGATAATCGAGGTCGTCTTCGTGCGAATCCTCGCAAGAAAGGTTTTTTTATGGTCGCCGGTTCTATCAGTAGTTCCGCATCAGCTTTGAAACGCGCCTCGTGCAATAATGTTCATCGTCACAGGATGACGAACACTTGCCGAGAATGATATGATCCACCACCCATTTGCGATAGCCTAGGAGCTGCGTCCAGGGCTTTTCTAACCCCGACAATATTGTGAAAGAGATGTGCAGCATCTAACCATAGAAGCAATTTGACGTGATACTCCCGAAACTCTGGTTTTTTCTTTTTTGGATCTTTGCAATCTTGGCAAAGATTCGAAGCTGTGTTAACGCGCTGTAATGTTCCAACCTGTACCCTGAAACGACACCACCACGGACGGTAAAAGCGAGCGTGTTGGATTTGTGTTGAATCTGCCTCCATGAGTCAGGTTGAAAGACGTACAAATTCGACTCGAAAACAATGTAATGCGTCGGCAATGTGTTCGCACTTGCGGTGAGATACGTCGTTCTTGCCATATTTGGAAGCACCCTCAAACGAGATCAATCCTTCCACTTTGACATCGCTCGGCTCTGTTTTCGAACATGCCAGCTCCTACTCTTTTGCAGAAGGCCCTTGAATTTGATTTCTCTTTTAACATCTGCCTTTTCACTTTTGTGCATTCGTGTTGAATTCGGAAGAGTCTCGCCTGATTTGACTCCGCGACATCTGGCACTCTGCACTTCCTTGTTCCGTTCGCAGAGGCTGATTCTGGGGAGCAATTACCATCCTTCGAAGATTATTAATCACCTGCGCCTTATTGAACGGAACGCTTCATTTCTTGTGCGCATGTTTCGTAAGCGAGGTCAAATTCCTTCCGAGCCGTATTCAGGCCTGCTTGGGAATTAACGTGAAATGGAGGCGAAATAATTCCGGCCTCGAAATAACGGTACAGTCATCCGAAGTCAGATAACGGTTGGTGTGACCTTTTCGAGGAATACGATTGGCTGAGAGGACCATGACCTCACCGTTGGGCCGGATAAGCAGGAATTGCATGACCAGCTGTCATCACCCGGAAGAACGCCGACAATGATCAGTCAGTCGCCTTAATATATATTTCTGACCTCTAGAAAAGATTGAGAACAACCGCACTTTCCTAACCGATATATTTCACAAGTGAACTCGCCAACTTTCGGAAATAAAGTTGTTCGTTTGCCGAGCCAAAGAGTTGAATTTTCCCCTGGGAAAATTTTCGCCAATACCATGTGGCTGTCAAATTTGCTTCCCTGACCAGCACGCGCCAAAAAAGAGCAAAATCATATAAAGCCCTCCGATAGCACGCATGTCATGCTCATATGTCTCTATTGGCCATCTTCGCTGCCTCGTGCATTTCAACGGCGTGAGTTGTTGACAGGTTGTTGCTCTTCTCGTGCTCACCCCCCAATTTCCAGATTCTCCGCCCCAGCGGTTGCCCCGTCGTACGTGGCTGTGCCTGCCGCTGCAACATGTCCGGAAGGATATGTGGCCGAAACCGCAGCTTCCGTTGAAGCATCCGCGACCACCACAACACACGCAGCGGCGACAGCAGCTGTAACAACAACAGCAGCAACAGTAATAACAAGCGTGACAACAACTGTTGCTGTTCCGGCAGTTCCGACTGGGCTTGGCTTTGTTGACTCCGTGCCTGTCCCGTCAGTGTTGCTTCTCTTCGTGGACAACGTTGCCACGAACATCAAGAGTGATCCGTGCCACGCAAACCTGACCACCAACGTCGGTGTCAGAGTGCTCATGCGCTACTTGGACATTTGGACGCCGTCTACGCTTCTTGTGGATGCGGGAGTGACTCTCGCTGCTAGGTACGGTTGAGCGCTGCCGGATGCTTTGCTTAACGACATGCACAGTGGGTCATGCCCTGCCATCACAGCGTCAAACTGGACCGGCATTCCAGGTGATAGCACTGACGGTCACGTCGTCAACGCTGCTGTACACACGAGAAACATTCAGTTCGCCGAAAACGTCACCGAAAGCAGAACATCGGCACAGGAGCTTCAGGCCTACCTGGACGACCGTCGCAACAAGGGCTACTCTGTTGTTGACGGCATGGGACCGTTGACAAGGTGGAACTTCACGATTTGCCAGTCATAGTGCCAAGTGGCTGACACTTTTTTTTCTTTTGCAGCGCTTGGGTCAACTTGACGCAGCAAACGACTACAATCACTTCCATTGCTAGCAACGCGACGACTGTCCTCTACAATGACGGTGGAAACAACATTGGCGTTATTGGCTCTGCAAACACCCTGTTTGGGGTTGTGACATCCTTCATCAACAGCATGGGAAACAGTGGAAGCACCGAGCCGCCAAAGAGATTCTACAAGTACGCACGACCATTCCGTTGGTCGACAAAAGTCGTTGTTGTTCCGGCACTAGTTCCTGCGGAGAGCACGACGCCAACGACCGACGGAGGCTTCCCATCGGGGCACACTGCGGAAGCATACCGCGACTCCATTGGCATGGCGTTTGTCGTTCCACAGCGGTTCCAGGAGATGATAAGCCGGGCCGCGGAGCTTGGGTTTTCGCGTATTCTGGCGGGGATGCACTCGCCGCTGGACGTGATGGGCGGTGCACGGCATGGCACGGCTGTTGCCGCAGCCAACATCTACGCTGCGGTAGCCAGCAACGCTTCTGGCCCGGCGTATGAACAAGCACAGTCTGCATTAACAGCACTGGTTGGATCCTCGCTGTACGACTACGCCCACTCTGCAACTACTGCCACCGACCGATTCGCCGACCACAACGCAAACAAAGCACTGTTCAAATACCGCCTAACGTATGGGTTCAGCCAGATTGGCGCGTCTGGCGTCGCTGCGGTTGTTCCGAAGGGCGCCGAGGTGTTGCTGCTGACGCGTCTGCCGTACCTCACGCCCGACCAGATCCGTGTTGTGCTCAAGACAACGGCCCTGGACTCTGGGTATCCTGTTCTGGACGACGAGGAGGGATGGGGCCGCCTGAACCTGTTTGATGCGGCAGACGGATATGGCCGCTTCGACGGGGACGTGGTGGTCACAATGAACGCGTCGTTGGGCGGATTCAGCGCCAAGGACTCGTGGAACAACGATATTTCGGGCGCGGGAATGCTGACAAAGCTGGGAACGGGCTCGCTGACTCTGACAGGCGCAAACAGCTACTCGGGCGGAACCTTGGTGAAGGAGGGAACTCTTGTTGGCGCGTCAGCAACTGCTTTTGGCAGCGGCGCGCTGTATGTGTCAGGCGGTGCTGTGACGATCGCGGCCACGGTTGACGTGAGTTCATTTACACAAGTGGCAGGCACTCTGACGGTGGATGCGACTGCGGGATCGCTCGTTGTCAAGGGACTTGCGTACATTGGCGCAGGTGCTCAGCTGATTGTCAACTTTGAATCTGCACCAGCTGCTGGGTCGTCGTTCGTAGTTGTTCAGTGTTTGGATGTATACGGAACGTTTGGAGCGGTTACGTTTACAGGGGCGGTGTCAGCGGGTACGGTGTCATACACGGCCGCAGGGGTAGTCGTTTCGTTTTAAAATAAACATAGATTTAACTACGTAAGGATCTCAGTCGGGGTGCGGCAGTGGCGCAGCGGTAAGTAGGTTGTTTAGGCACAGAAGCAGGGGGCGGTGGGTGGCGTGTGCGTGGTGTGGGCAGAGTGACTCTGACTAAACGACCTTTCTTATCTTCTTTTTTTTTTTTTTGTTTTTTCATAGTGGTGAAAACCAGTCAGTTCCATCGCACGCACGCACGCACGCACCGAGTCGTCGTGTCGCGTGAAGAGAGGCCGTCCGTCTGCTGTGAATGAAGAAGCGCTCCATACGACCCTCTCCCGTCTGCCTGCGTCTGCCCCTGCTTCTCCCTGCTGCTGCTGCTGCTGCTGCAGACATCATCGACCCTGGTTAACTAACAACTGAACTGGTCGTAATGCCTGCTCATACTGCCACTGCTCGTACTGCTACTGCTACTGCTACTGCGTCCGCTTCTGCTGCTGACAACCTCTCCATGTCCCGCTCGCCCTTCTCAGTCACCACCAAGGCCCACTCCCTCTCAAACCCACACCCTTCCTCCTCCCCAGCGCGTCAAATGACCTCAATCTCCAGAAACAACCTGCACTTTGTCGTCTTCGACTCCCCGTCAGACTCCACCCTCCCCTTGTACCTTACCGAGCTGTCTGCCCGCAGTGTGTCGCATATTGTGCGCGTGTGCGAGATGCCCACCTACTCCGCCACCGCCGTCGCCGACCTGGCCCCTACCATCAGCGTCGTCCACCTGCCCTTCCCCGACGGCTCTGTTCCGCCTGCGCACGCAATCAATTCCTTCTTGAACCTTTGCCAATCTGTGTTTCCCGGCGGGCTGACTAACAAACTGCAAATTTGTGGCGCTGATATGACCTCGCCGCCGGCGCAACAGCAGCAGCACGCAATCGGCGTGCACTGCATCGCCGGTCTTGGACGCGCCCCGATGCTGGTGGCCATCGCGTTGATTGAGTCCGGAATGTCGGCGCTTGAGGCCGTCGAGTATGTGCGTGTGCGCCGCCGCGGCGCATTCAACACTCTCCAGCTCAAGTTTCTGGTGGAAGAGTACAAGCCGAGCTATGTCAAGAATCTTGCTCGCAAGAATATGCTGCTATCGTCCTTCTCGTTCACCAGCAACCCCAAGCGCGAAAGCGATGCGTCACTGCTCCACCCCGCGTCCGTGTTTTCTGCTGCTTCTGTTTCTTCTTCTTCGTCTAGTAGGCCTGCGGTTTTCCATGGAAAGACTGGCGGAAGGTTCAAGGCCCTTTGGAATAATGTCGTTGGGCGGAAGACTCCGCCCGTTCCTGCATGAAAAATAAACACTCAACTCTCAAATTGAATCACCCACATGGAAAAAATCAGACAACCACAAATAAAAACAAAATCCGAGC